>OY776277.1:64609560-64642060 GCA_963675445.1 Linnaemya vulpina | reverse complement strand
GCATCCCGATTTACAAAAAAAGAGTTAATTGCAGTTTCCATATTTTTCAACTTACTACCTTTAAGTGATTGTAGTAACCTTTTGGCTGTATAATCACGTTGTACCTGTGCCGAAATTGTTGTAATTTTGATAGATTCCTTCGGAGGATAACACTCCTTTTTAGATGCAATTATGTGATGATATGATGGGTATAAATTTGAGACTTTTTCGACCGCACGCAATCTGAATTGAGTATACTGTTGTTTTGTTAACTTTAAAACCAGAAATAATGCAAGCGCTTCCTTATTTGTGAACTGTTTTTCCTCGTTTAGTGTTGGAATGATTTTACGAACCCGTTTTGTTTTCTCCGGACTAGCAAAAGGACTGTTTGAAGAATATCCACTTTCGTTAATAGTTTTAATGATCGCAGTTTGTGAAGAAAACTATTTTTAATGTTTTCATATCCGATGTTTTTATTTATATTTTCGAATTTTCGTCTCTTAAATCTATTGCTACAGTTATCTAGCGATTTTTGTGGTCTTCCAACACTCTCCTCATTTGTTGTTTCTGAAATCACCTGGATACAAAGTTCACCTTGAAACCAATTCGAAAAGCGCTTGTAAAATTTATTTTTACTAAAGTTAACTTCCTTGTAGCGTTTTTTCAATATATTGACGAAATTAGATATCTTCTTTTTGTTTCCAATTGTGTTTCAATGCTGACAGCATCTATATTTAATTTTCTTTGAATATGGCTTAGAATAGCTTCTTTATTTTTGTTTTTAAAATATTCTTTGGTCAATTGTTTATAGCTGAAAGTCTCCATATTTCAGTTGAGCCGAAAATAATGTATTTGTTCAAGGGCTATAAAATAAAACTTCCAGAAATTTATCAACCTTTTTAAATCGAATACTTGTACGAAACTAAAACTTATTTCCAAATTATTGTCTTTATATAGGGCTTCGAAAATAAACAGTACATTATTATACTCTACCTAGCTAACGTTCTATAAAATCAAATGAAAAATTTAGCTGTTGAAATTCATTCTGTATTTCATTGAAAGAAATTTTAAACATACTTTCTTATTATAATATGAAACTTATTTGTTGGGTAGTTAAGCAATATCTATATGCATTTCATTGGCGATTTATAGCAAATCATCAGTAGACTTTAACCACAGTTTTTAAAAGTTTCCAATCGATCGTCTTATCAAAAGACTTCTATAAAGCATCTGAGAATTCTGTTAATAAATAAACTATAAAAATTCACAAATAATTTTAAAAAATCACATTATAATAAGTGTAGTGGGCTATGAAACTTATACAAACCAAAACCAAACAAACAACTTTTATTCGATATGATTCCATTTTATTTTTCTACAACAACAAATAAATTTCATATTATAATAGTACAATCACATTATATCAAATAGTTAATTTATTAACATTCTTCCCTATAATTTTTAGCAGGTAATTGAAACATTTATGCAAAAATACAATATTTTTCAAATTTTTCAAATGTTTTAAAAGACCACCTATAATAATTTTTAAGTATCATAAAACCCTTTAACGCTGATGAGTAACGACTTAGGTAACGTTCCTTAATATCAAATGGAATATTTTTACTGTTAAAACTCATTCTATAATTCATTGAAAGAAATTTTAAACATTCTTTCCTATCATTTTTAGCAGGTAACTGAAATATCTGCAAAAATGCAAGACTTTTTAAATTCAATGAAAAATTCTAGTTTTTTAAAAAGATGTCAACCCTTTGAAGAAAACTTTATACCACTAATAACTTTCCTCTTTTTCTCTCTATATTTTGCTATCTGAAATTTCTATTTATGGCAGTGAATGGTTTCTAAAATCCATTTACTAACAATTTTGAAAGACTTTTGTTTTTAAACATGTTGAGTATTTTAATTTCAGTTGTTTCTTAATATTGATGCTTATCGCTTCCAATATAATGTTAAAGTGTTTAGGTAATCCTTAACTTACGCCAGTGATTTGTGAAACTGTTTCTGGATCTGAGAAAAACCTTCTTAATGTGTTGCCATAATTAGTGGTACCACATCATTTCGTCCTTTAGCTTTTTGTTGGCAGATATCCAGCCTTCGTTTTATTTATAATAGCTTTGTCTTTATCGCCCCTGCTTGCCATTTTTGATATGACAGTTTATATGAAACATGAAGTATCGATACTAAAAATCGTATGTGTTCCAAAATTTATTTTGATAGTCCAAAATTTAAAGATTCAGGATTTGTGGGGTATTTTTCTGCAGTGCATTAAAGTTTTTCGAAGTTTGGCTGCAAATGTAACACCTCATTGTTTTTGTATCCTTTGCATACTTTCCCGTTGACCATTGCCTTTAACATCATGTACTCAATTTTTCCAATATTTCCTTAACTTATCATTTAACTTTTTTTCAACAACTGAAGTTGATTATTAATATATCCTATTTCTTCCTTTGCGATGTCAGCAGTTTCGTGCAGAAAATTAATGCGGATTGTTCTACACAGCCTACTTGAAGATGGTGTTGGATTTGTCCATATTGTTTTTGTTTTCCCATTTGCATGTGTCAGAATTTAAATGGCACACAAGAGCTTTGGAATATGTGCGCGTTGCTATTATCTTTATTTTAAAATTTTTGTTTGTACGATGATTGGTGTGATCCATCATAGCCCCATTTGTGGATAATTTCTAGGCAATTATGCTATTTATGATCCGGCTGCTGTAAAACCTCATCAAGATATAAACATAGTCTTGCTACTGTATGATCGAGAAACGCTAGCAGCTCAACTTCCGTCGAAGTGTCACTAATGGTTATGGCATATTCATTAGCATAACACTTTTTTTTGCATTTGAGAGCAACGTATAACATGGATATACTTATTTGTTGGCGTCGCATGGTGGTTCAGAATCCAAAACCTAAATTTTTCAGTGACAGACTCTTAAAATAAAGAAACATAAAGGAAATAGATCTAAACTAAGGTAGCCGAAAAGCTAAAGTCTTCATATTTGTGGAGATTTGTTAAAATATTGAAACTCACTATCAACGTTCGTGTTCAGTTGCAGAATGATCCATCTGCTGATAAGTTCTCTAAGCAAGTGCCAAAAATTGGGAATGGTGCAATGCCTATTGATGACACTGGATTGATAACATTGCCAAATCATTTTTGCCATTTCGTACAGTCAAAAGAGGAATTTATTGAATGTGTTTTCACTTACATAACATATATACATGACATGCATAGTTGAGTGCCAGAGCAATTTTAGCGGCAAATACAATGAAAGATTCCTGGCAAAGAGGTGTTGTACAAGTCTGTCAATACTGTTACCAATGAAGAGGATGTTTTGAATTATCCAACAAAAGTTTAGAATTCGTTGGACTTACCAGGATTGCATCCGCATAATCTCCAATAGAAAGTTGGAGCCACTATTATTATGCTGCGTAATATCAATCAACCCCGCTCACGCATTCCGGAGAACATTAATTACTAACACAATGCAACTTATTTTTATATATATATAGATAACAATAATGGAATATTCATATACGAAAGTGTCCAACATAAATGTATGGGACTAGATTTAGAAAATAACTTTGTGAATTAGCATCTTAAATATGGCCAAAAGAAACTGGTAAAGGGTCTTAAAAATTATAAAAAACATATTTCGTGTGAAACATGCTCCTATGCTAAAATACCAGTTAAGCCTTTCGAAAGATCGCAATTTAGATCGAAATAATTGCTTGAGATAGTGCACAGTAATATCTGTAGACCAGTAAATATACCATCTATTGCTGGATCCAGATATTTTACAACTTTTATAGATGATAAGTCTCGTTTCATAACCGTGTTTTTCCTGAAATCTAAAGACCACATTCTAAATGCTTTTAAGAAATACAAAGCATTCGCTTAAAACAAACAGGTTGACAAATGAAGAGTTTAAGAACTGATAATGGGTGAGAGTATGTATATAATGCTTTTAATCAATTCTTAATGTAAAACGGTATTAGAAGACAACTCACTGTGCCTTACACACCGCAACAAAATGGTATTGCTGAAAAGCCAACAGAACGTTAGTTGCAATTTCCCGTAGCATGTTGTTAGAGTCTAAAATGGAAGAGAAGTTTTGAGCTCTGGCATTACTAACATCAGTGTATTGCGCAACAATAACTAAAGTCTTGGTGGATAAAACACCATTCGAAGTTTGGTGCTGATATAAGCCATCTGTAGCACATTTGAAGATATTTGGCACGAAAGCTATTGTTTTAGATAAAACACACAAAAAGAAGTTTTTATCTAAGGGTAAAAATATTATTATTATTGGCTACAGTGAACAGGCAAAAGCATATAGGCTGTATGAATCACATTTGCTGAAAGTTCATGTAAGTCATGATGTAATTTTCTTTGATGACCAATACTATGCTGGAGAAGCGCAACAAGATGTTTCAATAATTTCGTATGGTAATTTATACAATACAATAGTATGTAACAGTAAGTAACGTTAATTTTAAACCGAATGACATAACACAATTCGAAGAAAATAGCAACAGATCAGAAGAAGTAGCAGCAGAAGAAGAAGCAGCAGATATCAGAAATCAAGAGCAGCAAACAGGAAGAAGTCCAGGACGTCCTAGATTGATCAGAACAGGTGCAGTAGGTCGCCCTAAAAAGGTATACAATACTTTAAATTCAATCAACATCGTCATACCAAGTAATGTTAACGAAGGGCTTAATGGTGAAAATGGGAGTTCATGGAAAGCTGCAATGTAGAGGGATTATGCATCTCTTATGAAAAAGAAGACTAGGGAGTTAACTGAATTACCAGTAGGACATAAAGCGGTTGACTGTAAGTACGTTTTCTTTTTAAAACAAAATAAAAAAGAAATGAATGAACGTTTCAAAGCTAGCCAACGGTTGTAGTTAGATATATGGCGTGAATTATAAAGAAACTTTTTCACCAGTCAGGAGGTATGCTGATATAAGGTTACTAACTGCTTTAGCTGTAGA
The DNA here is from genome assembly GCA_963675445.1 of Linnaemya vulpina. Classification (NCBI taxonomy): domain Eukaryota; kingdom Metazoa; phylum Arthropoda; class Insecta; order Diptera; family Tachinidae; genus Linnaemya; species Linnaemya vulpina. Next base: position 64,637,068 of record OY776277.1, on the reverse strand, counting down.
ACATGAATTGTATGTGCACCGAATGGATGTGTCAACTGCTTATTTGAATGCAGATTTAGAAGATGGTATAACCCGAATGTTTCGAAGATACACATAGGCCAGATAAAGTTCTAAGATTGAAAAAATCAGTGTCTTAATTAAAATGGGGTTCAAGAAATGCACAACTGAACAATGCATGTATACCAGAAATCACAATATCATCGCAATTTATGTAGACGACCTCATAATTGCCAGTTCGTCCAAGGTTAAACTTAATGATAGCCAAAAAATTTGATAACATAGATTCAGGATGTCAGCTAAATAACTTTCTGGGAATGGAGTTCGAACGTATTGGCGAAACAAGTTCAATTAAATTATCCCAGCGGCAATATATGAGCAATTTGTTGAGTAATTTTGGGATGCAGAAAAGTTGCCACACCACTTGAGGCAGGGTTTCAGGTAACATGTACCGCAAATGATTGCACAAAAATTGATGTTGCTAATTATCAATCAGCCGTCGACGCATTAATTTACTTAGTAATTTCGACACGACCGGATATCCTGCACTCAGTGAGTAATCTTGCAAGCCGTAACACTGATCCACACGCTGAGCATATGACAGCAATAAGAATATATTAAGTAGTTAGGAACTGTATGTGCCAGAACAATTATAATTCTCAAATTTCGGCAATTAAATTTAAAATTTTTCAATTTTAATTGCCAAATTTGTTATAATTGGTTTTTTTTTATAATTTGATACTTTAATGTTTGTGTGTGTGTATTTTCCCACGGTTAAAAAGGGTGTTCACATTATTGTTTTTTTTTTATAATGTTGGGGTATGCGTGGGAGTTTTGTCTGTCCACACGAGACCGTGGGAATTTCTGTCCGTCCATATGTGAGGGGAGTTCCGTGGAGGGGTGCTGTAGTAACCAAAACGAGTTTGTATATGTGAGCGTGAGACCGTGGGAATTTTTGTCTGTCCATATGAGACCTTGGGAGTTTGTATATGTGAGCGTGAGACCGTGGGAATTTTTTTCTGTCCATATGAGACCTTGGGTATTTGTGTCTGTCCACATGTGAGCGTAGGAATTCTGTCTGTCCATGTGTGCTATGGCCTAATAGAAAATAAGAAATTTTTAGTATCTGACAGATCGTTTTTTAGGAAGTACAATATTTCAAAAATGTTGTATAAATGGATCGCCTTAATGTTTGTGGTTCGTTTCTTCTTGTTGGAATGAAATTTCTTCTTTTATTTTTTTGCTTGTTTTTAATTTTGTTGTGTGTTTACTTAAGATATTTTGTGCAGCAATTCAGTTATTTCTTTTTTGTGTGCAATGCTTGAGTGTGGGGGAATAATTTGATTATTCTGATCTTGAAGACGTTGTGAAAAAAAAATTTAATGTTGCATTAATATTGAAACTGATATTTTGTTTATTTTATAGAGGACGATGATCGATGGATTTTATTTGGGGATCTGGATAGTGGTGCGATTTCTGTAATTTGTAGAATATGAATATTTATGTTATGTTTAAGTGTGAGTGTTTTTGTATTCTGAGTGGCGATTGGAATGTCTGCCTGTCAGACAGGGTGTGTGTGTGTGACGATTGGTGAGTCTGAATGACATTCCGCTTTTTTGCTTTCCTGGATTTAGCGCAAGTGGGTCAGTATGAAATGTGATAAGATGTACATATTCATGCTTACATAAATATCTAAAAATTTATTTCATTTACTCATATACATACAAACAAATACTAAGCGTTTATTTTTTGTGCCCAAATATTCCCTTGACCATTTGAATGAATGAACCATTGTTTAAACATATGCATTGTTTTAATTTTTATTAATATGTAATATTTATCAAATTATGTATCTATTTTTAATTATATCTTAATTTAAATTTGCCTCTACTACATCCGCTGCCTCTACCAACAATTGATCGTCTCCATACATCGCAAGAAAAATAGGTATATCTATTTTTGTGAGTATTTCAACACTCAATATTTCTATTTGAGGTTTGATTGCTACCTCTCTTCGATGGTCTGTTGTGGTTGGCTGCGAAGACACCGCTAAAAAGTGATCCTCATCGCCTGTTAGCATATTATCGTATTTTGTATTCGAATGATTTGATAATCTCAGGTGCAGATGTAGGCTGCGAAGACACCGCTAAAAAGTGATCCTCATCGCCTGTTGGCTTATCATCGTATTCTGTATTCGAAGGATATGATATCTCAGGTGCAGATGTTGGCTGCGATGACTGCTCTAGGAAAACTTCCTCATCTCCTTCAAGATGTCTCTCGAACTTTTCCTGTCTGGCTTTTCTTAGATATTCCTTCAAATGGTGACGCTGAAGTCTGCGATACAATGGTGTGTACCAGAAGGGCTTCATTTTACAAATAAAAGCTTAACTTGAAATTTTAATAATTCTGCTTTTGAAAATTTGTTTAGCTACAAAACTTTTGCAGTTTGTCATTTATATAAATATTGTCCACGTAGCTGTTTCTTTTGGTACAAAATTTTGGAACCTCTCTACATGCATAAGCATGCCTACGTATTCTGTGCATATCACTTATCAAAATGTTTGTTTACATAAATATTGTCTACGTAGCAGTTTCATTCCCGTAAACATTTTGAATCGTAGAGGCATGCATAAGCATGTCCCTGTGCTCTGTACATATCACATTCCGTTCAAAACTTTGAAACGTATCTGCATGCACAAGCATGTCCCTGTACTCTGTAGATATCACTTATCAAAATTTTTGTTTACATAAATATTGTCTATGTAGCAGTTTCTTTTGCCATAAAATTTTGGAACGTCTCTACATGCATAAACATGTCTACGAATTCTATGCATATCACTTATCAAACTATTTGTTTACATAAATATTGTCTACGTAGCAGTTTAATTCTCTTAAACATTTTGTATTGTAGAGGCATGCATAAGTTCCATTGAGGAAAAAGCGGTGTTGCAGTTTCAGGACCAGCAACGATAAATGGATGTACCATTTGTTGTGTATGCAGACTTTGAATGCATACAGCAGGAGGTTAGTATTAGAGTAAGTGATAAAAGTAATTATATTAAGAAGCACATACCTTGTGCTTACACTTATTATATTAAATGTTAGCATAATGATAGTTTAGATAAATTTAAATTATATACGGGGAGGGATGCAGCAAAAAAGTTTGTAGAATATTTGATTGAAGCTTGTGAAGATATTTATAATAAATATCTAGCAAACAAAAGGGAAATGGATGCTTTATCTCCTTTCGAAATTTATAATTTACCAAATGCAATAAATTGTCATATTTACCACAAACATCTAGGCAATGATAGAGTGCGAGATCACTGCCACATAATGGTAAATTCAGAGGCGCAGCTCATAAGATTTGCAATTTAAAATTTCAAGTTCCTAAATTTATACCAGTTTATTTCCACAATTATTCTTCTTATGACTCGCATCTTTTTGTTAAAGAGTTGGGTAAAAAATCCGACAATATAAAAGTCCTTCCGCTCAACAAAGTATTATACATATCACTGTCTACATTTTCAGAAATGACCGACAACTACAACCTTGAAATTAGATATAATTCGTTTTATGTCAGATAGTTTAGAATCTTTAGCCAATAATCTTTCAGAGCAAGACTTTCACATTATAAAAAAACAATTCAAAACCAAAACAGAGTTTGATCTTGTAAGAAGAAAATGTGTCTTTCACTATGATTTTCTAAATTCTTTTGAAAAATTGAATGTTGGTGAACTTCCAGCAAGGGAAGATTTCTTCAACCAGCCCAATAAATAATAAGGAGTGCTCGGTTGAAGACTATGAGCATACAAAAGGAGTTTGGAATGCTTTCAGCTGCAGAACCTTGCAAGATTACATGGAAGTATATTTAAAAACCGATGTGCTCTTACTTGCAGATATATTTGAAAGTTTTAGAAAGGTTTGCAAGAACATCTACCACTTAGATTCATGTCAGTATTACACTGCACCAGGACTATCGTGAAATGCTATGTTGAAGCATACAAATATAGAATTAGAGCTTTTTACGGATATAGATATGTACAATTTCTTCATGAAATGAATACGTGGTGGGCTTGTACAATGTAGTAATCGTTATTCAAAAGATAACAATAAATATGTAGCTGATTTTGATAGAGAAAAGCCCTCAAAATTTATTGTGTACTTAGACGCAAATAACCTTTACGGTTGGGCAATGTCTGAGTATCTACCTTATGGTGGATTCAAATGGATGTCAACCATAGAGGATAGTTGAAGCGATGGATATGTCTATGAAGTTACTTTAGACTATCCTTCTCATTTGCATGACTCTCACAATGACCTTCCTTTCTGTCTAGAAAAAAAAAAAATTTTGCAAACAAAGCACATTAAATTAGTTGCAGATTTTCTACAAAACAAACATATATACTACATTATAGAGTTCTTAAACAATGTTTGCAGTATGGTCTATTTCTAAAGAAAGTGCATCGAAAACTCATCTATAAGCAATCAACCTGGTTGAAAAGTTATATAGACTTGAATACCAAACATAGGGCTACTGCAAAAAATACTTTTGAAAAAAATTTTTTCAAATTGTTAAATAATGCAGTATACGGTAAAACTATGGAGAATCTGGAAAAGAGAAAAGATGTACGAATAGTTACGAACTGGAATAGGACAAACTGTAATCATTTAGTAGCTCAAGATTGGATATCTAAACCTAATTTTCATAGTTTGCCAATATTTTCTGAGAATATGCTAGCGATTGAAATGAATAGAGTGAAAACCTATTACAATAAACCTATATATTTAGGATTTTGTGTATTAGAGCTTTCCAAATGGAAAATGTATGATCTCCATTATGGGTACATGCAACCCAAATTCAAGACAAACCTGTCATTAAACTATAGGGACAAAGACTCTTTCATTTACACAGCCCAAACTGAAGATTTCTATGCTGACATAAAAACTGACGTCGACCATAAGTTTGATACATCAGATTACCCAAAAGACAATGTATATGGATTTCCTCTGGTAAACAAAAAGGTGTTGCGTATGATGAAGGATGAGAATTGTGAAAAGAAAATGAAGGAATTTGTAGGATTGCGATCAAAAATGTACTCTTTTAGTGTGTAATATCAAAGGGATATTAAAAAATCGAAAGGAGTAAAGAAATGCATTCTTAATAATTATAGTATAGCTTCATATAGAAATTGCTTATTCAATAAGTCGACTGTGTATGATGATATGCTAACATTTAAATCAAAAATTCATATCATTTACACAAATCAAATAAATAAAGTAGTAATAAATTATGCAGATGACAAAAGAAAAATAAGAAGTGATGATAAGGGTACATATGCATGGTATCATTTTCGAATCGAGGAAACTTATCCCGATTACGAACTTGATATGCTATGGTGGGAAATTTCAAGATTAGAAAAGGAAGAAGCAATGGAATAACCGCAGCTAATTTTTTAGGTAATAATTTCTATGTGTAAGTAGTTAAATCTAGTAATAAAAGAAAACATGTTTTATGTTTAAGTTAAATATTGTTTTATTGTTAAGAGAGAGAGAGAGAGAAAACTACAATTGTACAAATATATTATATATTAAAAACATTCAAGATTTTGTTTTATTTTGATTATTTTGTTTTAATGAAATAAATTATTTCATTAAAACAAAATAATCAAAATAAAACAAAATCTTGAATGTTTTTAATATATATTTCAATTTTTTTTAATATATAAATTATTTCAAATAATGCATAATATGAATTAATTAAACGGCTAATTGCCTAATTGCTTATACCGGTGTTCGGTATATTATTCATCCACACAATCCGGATGGCTCCAAGGACAGGACTTGAAATGGCCATCGTCCTTGTCTTCATCTTCCATTATACCCATTTCTTCGTTTTGATCCAACATGTCTAGGAAATATTTCATCATATCCCGGTGTTCATGTAGTTGGCATCCTTCAAAGTTGATTAGGAATTGCTCAATTTTTTCTCTTATTTGATTCATGTTTTCTTATTTTAAATTTAATCTTTTTATTAGCAAAATTTACTTGCGATTCGTTCGACTGTTACTTTGCAACTATAATTGCTCATTTCAACGAACCAGTACTAAGGTGCATGTTATGAAACTTAAAAAACAAAGCCTGAGCGTTTTAAAAAAATAATTTAAAATTCGACTCAAAAAAATGTATACGTATTTATATCATCTCTCTATCCTTTTTCAACTACTTAGTTTTAAATACTTATATAGATTTCATTTTTCCTAACTTCGTCTTTTGTCAAAATAAAACAAAAAAGTCATTGTATAACGATTTTCTGCTAGGCTTCCTACTAAATCGAGATTAGTTTGCAATAAAAGTTCAAAGGTATAAGTTGTGAAAAATTTCTACCGCAATGGATCTAGTGAAAAAATTTAATTCGTGCAATACAAAAACCTTAATACATATAAAGGATCTAGATGATTCAATCAAATACAACATCCTACGTGCAAAGCGGATAACAACAAAGTACGGAGAAACAGTTCAACTTGAGCTAGAAAACCATATAATGTTTCTCCCGAACCGATACAATGCATTAACCAATGTAGAAGCAGAAGATCTTTCGAATGATAAATATCGACTACAAAGAAAAGGAGAGCGAAACCTGATCTTAGAAAGAGAGATGCACGAGTTTTTGATACCAAACTCCCAGTACCCTGTTTGGCAGTAAAAATAAAAAAATGTTAGGTATATTTTGTAACTAATACAATAAAACAACGAAAGAATTTTTTAAAATATACAAATATATGCTTGTGTTTTATTTCAACTCTTTAGTTGCTTCATAAAGAAATTTTAAACATAAATGACCACAAATAAATGTATTAAAGTTTTGATATTGATTGTAGTTGTATTCAATATTTCTACCTAGATATTTGATTAATTCTAAAGGAGGTTGCAAATTTCCAAAGCTGTCGAAATATTGTTTTTCATCCTTGTTTCTATAGTATGCTACCCAATGAGTACCTGGTCCTGTTGATAAATCTAAATTAATTATTCCACATTCTACTGTCCTTGGCTGTTTTGGTAGAGAGTCCAACATATAAACTCCTCTAAAGTGCGGCATATTTCTTGAAAATTTTCTGAGATCAAATTTTTATAATGGTCTGTTGGGTAGCATTTGTAATAGTTTTTTGAATGATCTTTACAAACAAGTCCATAACACTTTTTATATGGTTTAAGGTACAGTCCTTCTCCCACAGCAAAAGACTCCATTGCCTTATTGTGTCTGGTGGCTTCTTCAAGTTGTTTTTTTGTGTCCTTTGTTGCATTTACAGCCTTAGCTATAGCTGCACCTCCAGTTGTTAGACTACCAAGTGCACCTAGAGCAGGTAGAATCGGAATTAGCGGTAAGAATATACCAATTTTTGGAACATTGATTATGCGTGATATTACAACGCATGCCTTTTTCCTCTTAAGTGATCTTTTGATAACTTTACGAGCGTTTTAATGGCCGAGTTAATGTCTTGTGGTTTTTCCTTCCGTAATGTTTTTGTTGCTGCTCTAATTGAACTATTGAACTATTGAACAGCTTTTTGTCATTTAAATGAGTTCGTAGCGATAGACTTTGCCAATTTCTCCTCTTCTTCTCCATACCCATACCAAATTTAGTTTTTGCTTTCATTGCATTGGTCACCATGTATGTAAATGTTTTTTCTGCAAGATTGCTATCGTTTGAAAGAACTCTTTCCCAAGCTTTATTTTCAAGAATTTTATCAGCTTGGTGTCTACTGTTTAATTCTTTGTTTTTGGAGTAAGCTATATCGTGATTTTTGCAAGCAGTATCCAATAAATTAATTCCTTTATCTCCACTAGCTAACCGCTTTTGTAGTCTTGTGCCAGGTCCACAGTACTGATATCCAGGAAGATGTAATTCAAACGGTAGAGAATTTATTGTTTTATTTAGTAAACCTTTTCCAACGATAGTTTTCATATGACTGAATGTTTTTTTTATAAAACGTAACCATATTATTTTATTCTAGAATAAAAGATATTATTTTGTGATTTTTCCAGTAGTTATTGAAATGCGCTGAGTAAAACAACACAAAAATATTTTAGTTCGTAATGTAGATGTCTCTTCAAACGACAGTACAAAAATTAGGGCTTGTTCCTTGCTACCAAATTCTATTCGAGCATTAATAGTTGGTCCCTCCAATGTAATGATCAGTTTGCTAGAAAGTCCTAATGGTCTCAAGTTTGAAAATATCTATTTGTACTCAAAATCTCTGTATCACCCTAAATATGAATACCTAAAGAATTTAATTTCGCCAATTAAAGGAATGTGATACTACACATTCGCAGACAATGTGTTCCTCCTAGCGAAGCTAAAAGCAATTCAATTATGATTTTCGATGATGTTGCATGTGAAAACCAAAACAATATACGTTTATATTTTTGTATGGGTCGTCATAAGAGCGTAGACTCATTTTACTTTTGTCAAACTTACACGCGGATTCCAAAACATTTGATAAGAGATACTGCTAATGCGATAAGATATACAAGATGCGACAAATATGAAACATGTATATGATGATCACGTTGCCAGTGATATTAACTTTGAAATGTTTCAACAAATTTGTAGAGAATGTTGGAAGGAAAAATACGGATTTTTGATAATAAGTAAAGATAATGAACTTAACAATGGTCGTTATAGAAAGTCATTTGATTACTTCGTCATAATATAATTTCCTGTTCATCAAATGTACCCTTCAGTATTTAATCTGGCTTCCAACTTTATACATGTGATTATTGTAACTGATCAGATAAGCTGATCTGATACCTGATCTGATACCTGATAAGCTGATCTGATACCTGTTAAACTAACCTGCTAAGCTGATCTGATACCTAATAAGCTGATCTGATACCTGTTAAACTGACCTGATAAGCTGATCTGATACCTGATAAGCTGATCTGATACCTGATAAACCGATCTGATACCTGCTAAACTGACCTGATAAGATGATCTGATACCTGATAAGCTGATCTGATACCTGGTTAGCTGATCTGATAACCTCCTCTGATAACCTGATCTGATTAACTGATCTGCTTCCTATTGAACTGACCTGATAGCTAAAATGAATGAAAAAATTCTTAGAGACTTGGTGACTACAAGCTATATCTTGAAGAAAAAGCTTCGAAGTATAAAAACTGGTGAAATAAATACACATGAACAATTAAGAGATACATTCAAGCCTATCACAGAACCTTTAAAAGAATTTATTAATAGCTCTAAATCCGTTGGTAGACCGATTCAAAGAGAACCGAGTGATAAGGAAACTGGAATTGATGACAATGAAAGTTATCATCCTCAGAATTCAACAATAAAATTGGAAACGAGTACGCCCAAGAAACTAATTGAAGAAAAAATGTTTAAACAATCGAATAGTAAAAGTAGCAGTAATTATGATGAAGATGACTTTTACTCACAAAATTCGAATAATGAAGAAAGTTATCCTGACATATCACTATTGCAATCGAGAAACGAACTAGATACAAACTATGGTCAACATAAATATAATAATAACGAATCGAGATTTGGTAATAGCACCATCGAGTTAAATCAAGATAAGATACAGGTTAGTGGACAAATATGGGCTCTCACGCCAGGACTGTTTCCTTTAATGTTTCATAAAACACCAAAAAAAATATGACAAATTTGAGTTTGAAATCTATAAAAAAATATTACCCACTACCAATGCTCACAGGAGAGACTATAAGTCTGATGGCCAAATCAAAGGGAGCAAAGCCTATAAGTACAAACATATTATTGGAAAACTTTTCAAAGGAGAAAATCATACAAGCTCATCAGATGTAACAAAAACTAATTATTTAGTAAGGGATTTGATGGAGTTTAACCCTCATAATCCAAACTATATATACTGGGATGATCCAAACGAGTTGGTAGATCGACTTAGACTACTGCTTGCATCACAGTCTGCAGGCCATATTTATCACAACAACGAAATTGTCTCAATTATTGAAGAACTACGTGAAGCTAATATAATAGTATAAACTATATACATACATAGATTTTTTATAAAAAACATGTCCGTTGATAAATTTGGGTATTATATTAACGATAGAAGTGAAGTAATTTCAACCAAAAATGCACCTAAGGTGTTGGGCTTCTTTATGGATACGAACAAAAACATTGATGTCCAATACAAGAGAATCAAAAATGTTCAAACGCTCTGGAGGAAAACAATGTTATCAGTAAATTGTTTCTGCAAACTCAAATCGAAGAAGTAGAACACAAAATGACAAAAGAATTTAAAGATAACAGCAATATGCACAATACTCTAAAAAATCAAATCGAAATGCAACAACGTGAAATAATATTGTAGTTGGAAGAGAATAAAAAAATGCAAGAAAGCATTTCCAAGATCAGAGCTTCCTTCGAAGAAGAAATTGAAAGATTAAATGAGAAAATGTATAGATTTGAAAATTACATGTTTGTGTCAATTGCTGAAAGCGCATCAGATAGATCACAACACACCCAAAAGACTTCTTAAAGCTTAGACATGGATACAAAAAGAAATTTAGTGAACGAGCTCCATAAGAAAGCTCTAAACATGTTTGGACGTCGTAAAGTTGTTGACACAACGCAGGCAATGGAGACTATTTTTCAATTGGGGCGTGTGCCGATAAACTTACAAACAGATGATGGTAAAGAGTTCTTCCACAAACACTTTAATCAATTGATGGATAAATACAACGTCAATCACTACTCAACCTATAGCATCATGAAAGCATCAATAGTAGAACGATTCAATAGAACATTAAAAGGAATGATGTGGAAAGAGTTTAGTTTTAATGGTTCATACAACTGGCTTGATATATACAAAGATTTACTTAATGCATACATCGCACCATTAAAATGTCATCGATTAAAGTCAGAAATTTTCACAATAAAAAGAGTTCAGAATACATATCCAACAACAAACATATTAGAAGATTATCTTGGAAATCCTATTAAAGGTGGCTTCTACAGGGAAGAACTGTCAAGAACTAGATTTCCAAATACATATCTAGTAGAAAAGATGATCAGACTGAAAGGAGACAAAGCATTAGTTAAATGGTTGGGATTTTGTAATCAACACAATTCCTGGATAAGCAAAGATGAAATACTGTAGTTGGAAAACGAAATTAATCGCCATCCGCAATTATAACAATGACAATAACATCAATATTTTTAATAACTAATGTTAATTTTAAAATAAGATTATGAAATATATATACAAATTATTTTTATAAACCCTGCTGTGTAGTTAACTTTATTTATTTGTAAACAGGCTGTTATAATGTCAATAACACTTACTCTAATCTCTAACTCATCAGTGTTATATGCTAATTGTTTTCCTTCCATTTACTCAAATAATACATATGAGTGTGCCTTAACTGATTTTCATTCATACAACAGTATTCCAAATGTAGACTACTATAACAATATGTTTCATATAGGGGAACATGTAATTGGGTCTTATGAATTGAAAGATATAGTTGACTACATAGAAGAGCAATGCAAACGACTTAGTCCTGGAGAGCATATTTTTATAGAAGCTAACAACAATACGATGCAAGTTAAAATAAATAGTTCTAATGACCCGATATATTTCAATAAAGAAAATACAATTGGGAATCTTTTAGGACTTAATAGTAAGATCCAAACACCGACCGATGATCATTACTCAGATCTTTCAGTTAATATTTTTAAAGTAAATCTCTTGCAAATTGAAAGTAGTATCGCTACTAACACATATATGAACAATTCAAAATCACACGAGTTTCCGATTAATCTACCTGCAAGCTATAAACACCAAAGAGATCAGTTCTCTATCACTGCGCGTGGTTGATCAGAACGGTGATTTAATTAATTTTCGAGGAGAAAATACAATACAAGTATATCACAAAATACGGCAGTCACCTCTCATCCACAGATATTACAACCTAAACCACAATTCAAAAGATCTGCTCGTCAAAGGTCACTTACAACAGCAAACAAAAGTTTTCTCAAGTCTCTGAATTTCAAACTGAAAACAAAATGAGATCAAAAATAAACGTATTGGATAAGCCATTGTCTGACGAAAATATAATAAAAAAGGACTATCATACCTACATACCATATCTACAATCGTACAACAATAATGATGAGATTCGAATCTCAATACAAAATCAAGATTTGTACGTGTTACCTAGTGAGAGCTATATATATGTGGAAGGTTTCGTTGTAGATGAAAAAACTGGAAAATTTTCCGAAAATTTTAAATTGAAAAACAACTTTGTTGCACATTTAAATGATGAAATCCGCTACGAGCTTAATGGCATTGAAATCGATCATACAAGGTATTTAGGAACAACAACCACAATAAAAAATTGGTATCCTTATCCCCAACTGAAAGCATTGTAATGCAAAATGGTGGATGGCGTAAAACTGATGATTTGAATCTTAAGAACGGATATTTTAATTTTTATGTACCACTAAAAATGCTTTTGGGATTTGCTGAAGACTACAACAAAGTTTACTTAATGGAAAGCATGAATTGATACTGTTGCGCAATAAAAATGATAAAGCTCTTGTACACTCGAGCGTTTCTACTGAAAAATCTAAGCTTACAATTTCACTCATCTCCTGAAGAATTCCACATGTACAATTATCTGATCAGAGCAAGTTGAATATGATTAAAATTATTAACAATGTTGCTTCTATACCGATGGCTTTTCGTAGCTGGGATTGTCATATGAATCCACAATTGAATACAGGGACAAGTCATATTTGGAATGTTAAACTAGCTGCAAGTAAAGAGCGACCACGTTTTGTATTGGTCGCATTTCAACGAGATAACAAATTTGTTCACTGTGACCTGACTAATTTAAAAGTACATTTAAATTCAACTTCTTACCCCTATGATGATCTTAACACAAAATTTAAAAATGAACGTTATGCAATTCTATATGTAAGGTTTCAACAAAGCTACTATATGAAAGAGCCTCAACCATTTTTAACTGCTCAGGAGTTTAAAGCCAATGCCCCAGTTGTTGTAGTAGATGTAAGCTATCAGAACGAGTCAGTCAATACCGGACCGATTGATATAAAAATTGAATTTGAAACAGCAACAAATATTCCAGCAATGACATCAGCTTACTGCGTTCTTATTCATGACCGCGTAGTGGAATACATACCAATAAAAGGTCAAGTTCGGAACGTCTTATAAATTAAATAACATGGATGGTGATATTGTTTTTGTAGACTTGCAAGGTTTCAAAAATAATTCAAATGACTTCATCGCAAAAGAACTAGCTATAGTTTTCAGCAACAACGAATGCCTCAATTTCATTATAAAACCTCCTTTTGATTTCGCATGTTTATCAGCCAAAGAACAGAGGGAAGCAGTTTGGTTAACAAAAAACTATCATCATATTAACTGGAATGATGGATCAGTCTCATTTCAAAGCGTTTGCAAGCTTTTAAAATCCAATATAAGAAATTCACAAATATATGTTAAGGGGGGAGAGAAGAAAAAAATGGCTAGAAAAAATTATTTATCAAACAGTTTATAACATTGAAGACATTGTAGATATTTATGTACGCATGAATATGTACATCTTATCACGTTTCATACTGATCCACTTGCGCTAAATCCAGGAAAGCAAAAAAGCGGACTGTCATACAGACTCACCAATCGTCACACACACAGCTTGTCTGACAGGCAGACATTCCAATCGCCACTCAGAACACAAAAACACACACACTTAAACATAGCATAAATATTCATGTTCTAAAAAATACAGAAATCGCACCACCATCCAGATCCTCAAATAAAATCCATCGATGATGGTCATGTATAAAATATACAAAATATCAGTTTCAATATTTATGCAATAGTAAATTTTTTTTCACAACGTCTTCAAGATCAGAATGATCAAATTATTCCCCCACACTCAAGCATTGCACACAAAAAAGAAATAACTGAATTGCTGGACAAAATATCTTAAGTAAACACACAACAAAATTAAAAACATGCAAGAAATAAAAGAAGAAATCTCATTACAGCAAGAAGAAACGAACAACAAACATTAAGGCCATCCATTTATACACCACTTTTGAAATATTTTACTTCGTAAAAAATGTTTCGTCAGATATTAAAAATTTCTTATTTTCTATTAGGCCATAGCACACGTGGACAAACAGAATTCCTACGCTCACATATGGACAGACACAAATTCCCAAGCTCACATACCGACGGACATGTATTACCAAGGTCACATATGGACAGATACAAACTCTCAAGGTCTTATATGTACACACAAAAATTCCCACGGTCTCACGCTCACATATACAAACTCCCAAGGTATCATATGGACAGACAAAAATTCTCACGCTCACATATACAAACTCCTTTTGGTTACTACAGCACCCCTCCACGGAACTCCCCTCATATATGGACGGACAGAAATTCCCACGGTCTCATATGGACAGACAAAAATTCCCACGCCTACCCCAACATTATAAAAAAACAACAATGTGAACACACAGACACACACATTTAAGTATCAAATTACAAAAAAAAACCAATTAACACAAATTTGGCAATTAAAATTGAATAATTTTAAATTTAATTGCCGAAATTTGAGAATTTTAATTGTTCTGGCACATACAGTTCCTAACTACTATATTACGATACCTGAAAACTACAATTGATTTCAAGCTAAATTTTGAAAACGCTGGCAAACCATCAATTGGATTTGCAGATGCAGACTTGGGTAGTGATGCTACCAATACAAAGTCATATTCAGGTTTAGCTTTTGTAAAAGATAATTGTGTATTCTCCTGGGAAGCCAAGAAGCAAAATTTGGTTGCCTTGAGAAGAACTAGGTTTTCCAGAAGATGTATCTTTACATTTGTATGGTCATAACCAAAGTGCGCAGTATTTAATTAAAAATGCAACATATCACGCCAGAAGTAAACATATAGATTTGAAATACCATCATGTTCGTGATGTTTATTCTAAAGGCATAACCGGCATTGGATATGTTCCCACTGAAGAAATGGTGTCAGATATATTTACGATAAGTTTATGTAGAATTAAACATTAAAAGTTTTGTAAAACTATGAATTTATATTAAGATTGATACTGTCTTGAGAGGGAGTGTGAAATAACAACATACATCTATAATAGTTTTAATCTAGTTACCTTTGATTTCAACATATATACTTGTCAATGTATTTGTATTTATGTTACTTTGATTTTATAATTTTGCATATTTCATTTTCATTCTTTGTTTTACTTTTCAATAAATAAGTTCGTTTTGTTTTTTCTGTCAACGCTAATTGAAATAAAGACGATTTTATTTCCAATATTAATATTATTAAAGTTCCAAAATTATTACAGACATAAGATCTGCTATATAAAGGACTCCATTGGCCATCACTTGTATATAGTGGCATATTGGTAGTATTTTCCATTTCCCGACAATGGCCACTAATCCTTTCGATAAACAAAATTTTAAAACTGGTTTTACTCGAAATCCAAAACTATTTCAGACCTAAGACATTTTCTGCTATATAAAGGGCATATTAGTAGTATTTCCCATTTCCCTACAATGGCTAATAATCTCAACTCATATGTGGTTGAGTACAATATTTCACATCTTCAGTACATTCCATAGTCATATCTTCCTCAAGTATCTCTTGGGTCCTGTGTTCTGCACACTGACTGTGTTCCAATTCCTGGATTTTGGTATATAAGTGAATTTAGTCAAAATTTGCTCGAAATGTTAACTAGTTAACAGATCTCTGCTAACTGCAGAACAGATTTGGTACGAATTTCGGTTTGTGTCTCGGCTAGTTAAATTTAAAGTTATCTTCAGACACATGAATCTTTAGACTCCATTTATACAATAATTATATTTTTTATTTTATTTTTAATAATACCCAAGACCAAAAAGGGTGAGGCTCTAGTATATGTATGTGCACTTATGCACATTACTGTAATAACATATGTTTGTAGATATATGAACAACACTACATGTAACATAAAGGTAGAAGACCCATGTACGCGGCATGCGATTACGTGCGGTAGTGGTATTACCAGTGCAGAAAATGTTGGTTTGTTTACAAAAATATTCATATAAATATATATCTGAGTAGAATATAATTAAATCTGGCAACACTAAAGGAATCTGCCGCGCGGCAAAGTAGAACTATGCTCTACTTTTTGTCGTTGCCGCTTGAAATGGATACCGTAGAAGATGAAAAATTTATTGCAGAAAGGAAAAAACATTTAAATTTGTATGAAAAATTTTCGGCTGGTTACAGAAATATATATAAAAGAAATATATATAAATTTTATTTAAGATGTAATTAAATATTTTGGTTTTTAATACTTACAAATGCCGCGTTAGCTGACTGCCGCCCACAATCGCATGCCGCGTACATTGGCATCCTACCTTAAGACCTAAGAATAAAAATTGTTCAATAAAATTAAGTAAAAGAAATTAATGTTTGGTCAGCGGAAATTGCAAGTTCAATGATTTTCCAAACTCTGGAAACAGAAATATTTGCTGATGTTTAAATTTTCAATGTCAATATATAAGAATTCATATTATGTAAATTATTGAAATTATGGCATTTGTGTAATAATTTTTGTAGCAAAATTGATTTTCTTTATTTTATAAAATATGCTGACTAAAACAATATTCTACTATATAAGCCGTTATTTTTGTTAAACAAAATCATAATATTTGAAACAGCAACAAATATTCCAGCAACGACATCAGCTTACTGCGTTCTTATTCATGACCGCGTAGTGGAATACATACCAATAAAAGGTCAAGTTCGGAAGGTCTTATAAATTAAATAACATGGATGGTGATATTGTTTTTGTAGACTTGCAAGGTTTCAAAAATAATTCAAATGACTTCATCGCAAAAGAACTAGCTATAGTTTTCAGCAACAACGAATGCCTCAATTTCATTATAAAACCTCCTTTTGATTTCGCATGTTTATCAGCCAAAGAACAGAGGGAAGCAGTTTGGTTAACAAAAAACTATCATCATATTAACTGGAATGATGGATCAGTCTCACTTCAAAGCGTTTGCAAGCTTTTAAAATCCAATATAAGAAATTCACAAATATATGTTAAGGGGGGAGAGAAGAAAAAAATGGCTAGAAAAAAATATTTATCAAACAGTTTATAACATTGAAGACATTGTAGATATTTATGTACGCATGAATATGTACATCTTATCACGTTTCATACTAATCCACTTGCGCTAAATCCAGGAAAGCAAAAAAGCGGACTGTCATACAGACTCACCAAACGTCACACACACAGCTTGTCTGACAGGCAGACATTCCAATCGCCACTCAGAACACAAAAACACACACACTTAAACATAGCATAAATATTCATGTTCTACAAAATACAGAAATCGCACCACCATCCAGATCCTCAAATAAAATCCATCGATGATCGTCATGTATAAAATATACAAAATATCAGTTTCAATATTTATGCAATAGTAAATTTTTTTTCACAACGTCTTCAAGATCAGAATAATCAAATTATTCCCCACACTCAAGCATTGCACACAAAAAAGAAATAACTGAATTGCTGGACAAAATATCATAAGTAAACACACAACAAAATTAAAAACAAGCAAAAAATAAAAGATGAAATCTCATTACAGCAAGAAGAAACGAACAACAAACATTAAGGCCATCCATTTATACACCACTTTTGAAATATTTTACTTCCTAAAAAATGTTCCGTCAGCTACTAAAAATTTCTTATTTTCTATTAGGCCATAGCACACGTGGACAAACAGAATTCCTACGCTCTCATATGGACAGACACAAATTCCCAAGCTCACATACCGACGGACATGTATTACCAAGGTCACATATGGACAGATACAAACTCTCAAGGTCTCATATGTACACACAAAAATTCCCACGGTCTCACGCTCACATATACAAACTCCCAAGGTATCATATGGACAGACAAATATTCTCACGCTCACATATACAAACTCCTTTTGGTTACTACAGCACCCCTCCACGGAACTCCCCTCACATATGGACGGACAGAAATTCCCACGGTCTCATATGGACAGACAAAAATTCCCACGCCTACCCCTACATTATAAAAAAACAACAATGTGAACACACACACAAACATTTAAGTATCAAATTACAAAAAAAAAACAATTAACACAAATTTGGCAATTAAAATTGAATAATTTTAAATTTAATTGCCGAAATTTGAGAATTTTAATTGTTCTGGCACATACAGTTCCTAACTACTATATTACGATACCTGAAAACTACAATTGATTTCAAGCTAAATTTTGAAAACACTGGCAAACCATCAATTGGATTTGCAGATGCAGACTTGGGTAGTGATGCTACCAATACAAAGTCATATTCAGGTTTAGCTTTTGTAAAAGCTAATTGTGTATTCTCCTGGGAAGCCAAGAAGCAAAATTTGGTTGCCTTGAGAAGAACTAGGTTTTTCAGAAGATGGACCTTTACATTTGTATGGTCATAACCAAAGTGCGCAGTATTTAATTAAAAATGCAACATATCACGCCAGAAGTAAACATATAGATCTGAAGTACCATCATGTTCGTGATGTTTATTCTAAAGGCATAACCGGCATTGGATATGTTCCCACTGAAGAAATGGTGTCAGATATATTTACGATAAATTTATGTAGAATTAAACATTAAAAGCTTTGTAAAACTATGAATTTATATTAAGATTGATACTGTCTTGAGAGGGAGTGTGAAATAACAACATATCTAGTTACCTTTGATTTCAACATATATACTTGTCAATGTATTTGTATTTATGTTACTTTGATTTTATAATTTTGCATATTTCATTTTCATTCTTTGTTTTACTTTTCAATAAATAAGTTCGTTTTGTTTTTTCTGTCAACGCTAATTGAAATAAAGACGATTTTATTTCCAATATTAATATTATTAAAGTTCCAAAATTATTACAGACATAAGATCTGCTATATAAAGGACTCCATTGGCCATCACTTGTATATAGTGGCATATTGGTAGTATTTTCCATTTCCCGACAATGGCCACTAATCCTTTCGATAAACAAAATTTTAAAACTGGTTTTACTCGAAATCCAAAACTATTTCAGACCTAAGACATTTTCTGCTATATAAAGGGCATATTAGTAGTATTTCCCATTTCCCTACAATGGCTAATAATCTCAACTCATATGTGGTTGAGTACAATATTTCACATCTTCAGTACATTCCATAGTCATATCTTCCTCAAGTATCTCTTGGGTCCTGTGTTCTGCACACTGACTGTGTTCCAATTCCTGGATTTTGGTATATAAGTGAATTTAGTCAAAATTTGCTCGAAATGTTAAGTAGTTAACAGATCTCTGCTAACTGCAGAACAGATTTGGTACGAATTTCGGTTTGTGTCTCGGCTAGTTAAATTTAAAGTTATCTTCAGACACATGAATCTTTAGACTCCATTTATACAATAATTATATTTTTTATTTTATTTTTAATAATACCCAAGACCAAAAAGGGTGAGGCTCTAGTATATGTATGTGCACTTATGCACATTACTGTAATAACATATGTTTGTAGATATATGAACAACACTACATGTAACATAAAGGTAGAAGAGCCATGTACGCGGCATGCGATTACGTGCGGTCGTGGTATTACCAGTGCAGAAAATGTTGGTTTGTTTACAAATATATTCATATAAATATATATCTGAGTAGGATATAATTAAATCTGGCAACACTAAAGGCATCTGCCGCGCGGCAAAGTAGAACTATGCTCTACTTTTTGTCGTTGCCGCTTGAAATGGATACCGTAGAAGATGAAAAATTTATTGCAGAAAGGAAAAAACATTTAAATTTGTATGAAAAATTTTCGGCTGGTTACAGAAATATATATAAAAGAAATATATATAAATTTTATTTAAGATGTAATTAAATATTTTGGTTTTTAATACTTAGAAATGCCGCGTTAGCTGACTGCCGCCCACAATCGCATGCCGCGTACATTGGCATCCTACCTTAAGACCTAAAAATAAAAATTGTTCAATAAAATTAAGTAAAAGAAATTAATGTTTGGTCAGCGGAAATTGCAAGTTCAATGATTTCCCAAACTCTGGAAACAAAAATATTTGCTGATGTTTAAATTTTCAATGTCAATATATAAGAATTCATATTATGTAAATTATTGAAATTATGGCATTTGTGTAATAATTTTTGTAGCAAAATTGATTTTCTTTATTTTATAAAATATGCTGACTAAAACAATATTCTACTATATAAGCCGTTATTTTTGTTCAACAAAATCATAATTAATCTAAGAACAAAATTTATCACTTATTTTTATTTTATTTCTCAAGAAGGGCATCTTAAAAGCGATGTCAGATATGGCGATTTCTCGGCAAACGTGGCGATGAAAAATTGTTTGCGGCTATGAAAATTTTGATATTGCGATTGGCGATATTTGAAGTCCATGGCGACATTTTTGGATTTGTTTTTTTAATTTTTCCATAATATCTGACTTTTTTCCCTTCATTTCCTTAGAGTACAAAAAAGCTGTCTGGCAACTTTTATTTTAGTGATTGAGTTTAGTTACTATAGTATGTATACAAAGTATTTACATGTGTGTCTATATCATACGTTTATGATTATCACGATGCTGCTGGCTCTTACCACTTTAAGGAATTGTCGACGACCGTTCTTAATATGTTGTCAATAGCCACAAGTAACGCTTGCGTGGATAGAATTTTTTCTATAATGAATTGCGTTAAAACTAAATTGAGAAATAAAATTCAGTACGAACTTCTAAGTTCCTTACTTTTAATAATATCGTTTATGAATGTAAACAGTATATGTTGTAAAACATTCGGTCCAACTGAAGATATATTAAGGTAGGTACAATTCAAAAGAAATGTAACACAATAAGAAAGCAAACAACAATAATGATGACGAAAATGCCGAGTACGAAAATTTTGATTCGATACTTGATATGTGTGCCTAAATGGTTTTTATTACTTTTTAATTTCGATCTCAGCACCGAAGCATTGATTAGTTTTTTATATTTTTTGTGAAATATTTTTGCAATATTTAACCAATGTACCCTTTACTAATTTACTTCAATATTATTTGATATGAAATGTTTTTTTTAAATTTTTGTAAGGTTGATTTTGATAGTACAATAACTGAATTTTTATGCGTACATATAACAATATTTGTATTAATAAAATTAAAAGAAAAAATTACCAAAAATTGCATTATATTATATTTTGGCGATATTTGGTAAGGCATTCGAATGTTAAACTAAAAAAACCGCTACAATTTTTTGTAATAAAAATAATAATATATTTTATTACTTTTAATTATATTTTTTAATGTTTTGGCGATATTTTAGCGATTTTGGCGACATTCTACAAGCCATTTGGCGATGAACCTCGAAAAAAAACTGGCATCCCTGCATCGTAATACTCGTACAATGCGACATAAGTGCTCAGAAACACTTACCTTTTTTTTTATTGACTCCTTAATGTTCCAAAGACTACACATTAATTGTACGAAAATTCATCCTCTTTGCTTAGATGAGAGCGCTGACATAAACAACTTATCTGAGCTTATTATATGTGTTGGTTGAATAGATGAGTAATGCAAAGTTAGTGAAACAGTTCTCGGATTGTTTTTCACAATAAAATTTGTGTAAATAGAAAACTGTTATCACATTCAACTAAGCCACCTAAACAGTGGTGATAAACACAATATACACATGAGCACTGAAGATGAAAGTGTAGCGACTTTCGAAAACAGCTGTTCTGCTCTGCTGTGTAAGTTGAGTAAAACTGATGTTGACTTCCTTTGTGCCTAGGAATATTTATCATCATGTCTTTCTGAGATTTTAACTAAGTTAGAACAATTAGCCTATATAAAAAATATTAAGTTAGTGAAACAATGTTTTTATCGAAAAAATTGTGTGGCAACGTTACAGGTAAATTGTTATTTGATGTTTTACATGATAAACTTCTGTCGATTGTAGACACTAAAAATATTTGCTGGAGTGTGCACTGATGATACACATGTAATGGCTAGTAAAAATTAAGGATATATCGGGCAGTTAGAAATTATTATTTTGATATTAATTGTTTTCATTGAGTTATTCACAACGCTGCTCTAGTCTTAAAATTTACTATCGATTGTCCTCCAATGGAAATTGCAGAACAGGTATTTATATAAATTCGATCGAGACATCATTTGCAAACACAACGAAAGTTTATAAATTTTCTTAAAGTCAAAAACCCGTTATATCCCGATTTTAAAATGTTTACAGAGGCTCAATGATTAAGTAGAGGATAATGTCTTAACAGATTGTTTGATTTAAAAAAAGAAGTTCTTCAGTTTATGGAAATGGAAAAAATTTATGAATGCTTATCAGAGTATCAGATATAACATTTTTGGCAGATATCGCAGGATTTCTTAATGATTTTAGTTCAGAATTACAAGGAGAGAAAAGAATATATGCGATATGCAAAAGAAAGATCGATTCCTAAATTAAATTTAATTTGTTATTTTCACAAATTAAATTAGGGGATTTCAAAGAACTTTTTGTTTCATTATGAAAATGTAGAGAGAGGCTTTAAGGTTATATATAATATAAAATTACTTCTTGATAACTAATATTGGCATTATATCTTTACAAAATTAAAAATATAATCATATTTGCTTTAAGGGATGTATGTATGCTGACGCATCAGTTCGTTTTACTTTGATTCTGCTTTTACCACTTCTTTCATTTATGTAGCACGATTCAAACCCCTATAGCACCGCTCCGGCGTTATGTAGAATACAATTAACAGAAGACGTATTTAACTCACGAACCACCAATATAAGCATTTTAAAATGAAATTTAATGTAATAAAATAGTATCTATATGTATATATATATATATATATATATATATATATATACATATATATATATATATATATATATACATATATATATATATATATATATATATATATATATTTATATATATACTAGCGAACTCCCTGCACACTTCGTTGCGCAAAAAAGAAAATAAAAATATTAATTCGAATTCTTTTAAATCAGTGATAAACTGCTTTTATTGTAATGTTCTGTGGTAAACAACATTTGTTGTTTTTCCACTTTCGGTGTAAATATACAAAACCGATAGTTTGCCAACGCGTGAACATCGTACATATAATTGTCCATGTGAGAAAACTGGATACACTAAATTCAGTCCACAAATTTTTAAACATTGGCCTTGCGCCTTATTAATGGTAATCGCACACGCAAGGCGAACAGGAAACTGAAGTCGTTTAAATTCAAATGGTATATCAGACGAAATCATTGAGATATGTGGAATGAATACATTTGCGCCTTTCAATTTTCCAGTAAAATTAGTAGTTTTAATTACAAAAGCCATCAACCTTTTAATAGCAAGTCTTGTACCATTCCACAAACGGTGTTGATTGATATTACGAAGCATAATAATAGTGGCTCCAACTTTCTATTGGAGATTATGCGGAGGCAATCCTGGTAAATCCAACGAATTCTAAACTTCGTTGGATATTTCAAAAAATCTTTTCATTCCTTTTTTGACTGTACGAAACGGCAAAAATCATTTGGCAATGTTATCAATTCAGTTTCATCAATAAGCATTGCACCGTTCCCAATTTTCGGCAATTGCTTAGAGAACTTATCAGCAGATGGATCATTCTGCAACTGAACACGAACGTTGATAGTGAGTTTCATTATTTTAGCAAGTCTCCACAAATATGAAGACTTTAATTTGATCGACAATGCCGGCAATGCCGATCTAGGAATGACGGGAAATGTTTGCCTAAAATCGCCTGAGAATAAAATCAACGCACCACCAAACAACTCAGAGCTATTTGGGAGATCTTTCATTATTCTTTCCAAAGCTTCAACAGAATTCTTATTCGCATCCTGCGCGTATTCATGCATATGGCTGTACATAATGTATTTAAATATTTATGTTCTTAGTGTTGTATTTATATGTAATTTAATTCATAGATCCCCGAAGTTATGATTTAGAATAGCTAAATATATAAACAAAATTAATGGTTTGACCAAAATTTCATTGTAAAGAATTTAAAAACGAATTCTATTTCAGTTTTTAAAAATATTAATTCAAATATTTCGAAATGATTGCAGTGTACACTAAAATGGCTATAACTTATGAACCAATACACATACAGAAATTGTATTTACATAAAAACCTTGGTATTGACGTCACCTTTGATATATACTTTGCAGAAAAATCGGTTCACGCATTCCGGAGAACATCAATTACTAACACAATGCGACTTACTTCTATATATATATATATATATATATATATATATATAATATATATATATATATATATATATATATATATATATACATATATATATATATATATATATATATATATATATATATATATAAATATATATATATATATATATATATATATATACATATATATATATATATATATATATATATATATATATATATACTGCCGGTCACTTGAATAGGTTCACTAATTTTTACACTTACATTTTATTATTTTCTTAAAACAAACTTAAAGAGAAAATTTTTTTGAACTCAAATTAAGAGATACTATAAATGATCAGAGTTTAAGATCCAAAAATTACCGGTACAATAAAAATAAATTGTCATTTCTTGCTTTTACTTGAAAATGCAGTAAAAACACGTGTAAATTTTATGCCACTTGAATAGGTTCCCTTGGAATAATATTACTTTGCATTTGACCTTGAACGGTATAATTCTAAATTTAAACTGCAATACTTTTTTACAAATTTTATTGAAAATGAGGCGCAGCAAGAAATTAACTAAAGAAGAAAATGGTGAAATTATAGCATTTAAAGAAACTGGATGTAAGTCGTAAAAATATCGCAAAAAATTTGTGATAGCCAGAATTAAGATATATGTCCAATTATAGAAATAACATAAAAGGACGTAGGAAAACAGGTTTGCGTACTTCACAGACTGAGTTGATGAGCAGCTAAGTATTTTAAGTGATAATATGAAGTTTCTGCATTCTGTCGAACCTTTAAAGCGTCGTTTTTAAATTAATCGCGGTGATAACTGGTTGAGTGCTCCAGATATTAAACATCAGGTTTCTCTCAGAGATCTTGCTTGGAGAATTCTTTGTCGTCATAGAAATAGGGTAAAATCTGTTATGAGAAAGTAAAAAAGAAAAGCACATGCCTCAATTTTTGAGTTTAAAGTCAACCAGAATGGTGTTGGAAGGAGTGCTAATGACCCTGGGAGTGATGAATGATACTTTTTCTTCAAACAAATCTGTTGTGTGTCCACTACACAGCTGATTTTTCTAGTATTCCTCATAATGGGTTCTCATTTCATTCATTATATTTATATGAAGTGCTTAAGGCTTTTAATTCGATTAACTCCAGTGCTGTTGGCTATGATGGTTTTACGCTTAATTCCATATTAATTAAAAAATTCCACAATAATTAAATTACTAATGCCGTTTATTGGCAAATATATATTTCACCTAGTAAATACCATCTTTACTACATTTTCTTTTCCATTGCTATGGAAAACTACAAAAATAATTCCTATCACAAAGAATAATCGAGCAAAAACGGCTTGAGACAAATGTCTATATTGCCAATACTGTCAAAAATGGTTCAAAATCTTATAAAACTGCAGCTTGTTACACACGTCTATAATTATGGGGTGTTACATGATTGCCAATCCGGTTTCAGAAATAATAGGAATACCACCTCGTTGTTGATTGGTCTAACTGACAACTTTAGGAGACATTTATCTGACAAAGGTTTTTGTGTTATGCTTTCCCTAGACCTGTCGAAAGCTTTTAGCAGGGTCAATCATTCGTTGTTGGTTCATAGGTTGTATAGACTTTTTGGATTTTCAAGGTCAGCTTGCAGACTGGTTTTTTCTTGTCTTTCAGATAGAAAGCAGTGTGTAATTCGTCAGTGCTGGGACCCTGCTTTTTATAATGTTTATCAATGATTTGTTTGGAGTTTTTTCCAACAACCTGTGTATGCCTTTTTCATTTGCGGATGACATACAATTGCTATTTAAGGATAATCAGGATTTCCCAGATGTACTACAGAATATGATTGACTACACTGTTGGTTTGCTTTATGGATGATAATAAACTTACTGTTATTCCTTCTAAGACTAAGGCAATGTGTTTGTAACAATTTCTCTATTGTGTTAGATGGTACTTCTATTGATGGTACATCATTGATACAAAGTTAAGTTTTGAAAGTCACATTAATTCTGTAGTCTCAAAGGTCTGCTTTGTTTTACGTAAGCTATATAGCTTGGACTTACTTTTACCCTTTCAAATTAAGAAAAGTTGTCCATGCAGTAGTTATGCCTTTGATTTTATGTGGTCTGGAAGTTTATTCTGGGACATATGGTTATTTAGTCAGAAGAATAAAGTTGGCGTTCAATAGGGTTATAAGGTATCTATATTCATACTATGGTACATGTGAGCACAAGTTTCTGATAACAAAAATGAAAGCTGTACTTGAAAAGGCGTTTCCACATTTTTCTGATGTCTTTGGACCGATTCCCTGAACATTTCAACGTGATAATGCCCCGATTCGCAATGCTAGTGCTGTAAAAAGTTGGATTCGAAGCCAGGGTGTTAATATTTTCAAGTGGCTGCCACATTCCCCTGACCTAATTATCATAGAAAATGTAAGGGGATTGCTTTCTCGAAAATTGTATGAGTACAGCAAGCAATATGATACAAAAGGAGCTTTGATTGCAGGAGATAAAAAAACTTGGTCCAAGATTCCATTATCATTAATAGAAAATCGTTATAACTCGCATCCAAATCGTATTTTTGAAGTTATATCGAATAAAGGCGGATATAATACTAATAAATCATTACGAAAACATTGTAAAAATCATCACAGCATAAAAAACATTTTTTAGCTGTGACAGAAAGGGACTTTCAATTGTTCATAACTCTATGCCAACGTATTTTGACGATCGTTGTAATTCTACATCTTTGTTGGACTTTTTTCTGGTTACGAGATCTGAAATGGTTACTAAATCTTGACAGTTTCATTGCCCGGGGATTAAGAGACATTCTTTTATCTTTCTCTCGCTAAGGGCAACACGATTGTCGACTCAGTGGTCTTATCAGTTCTATGATTATAATGCAGTTAGGATTGAATCTATTCAAGCTAAGCTGACTGACTGTTGGTTTGATTCTATGTACTTCACAGACTGAGTTGATGAGCAGCTAAATATTTTAAGTGATAATATGGAGTTTCTGTATTCTGTCGTACCTTTAAAGCGTCGTTTCTTAATAAATCGCGGTGATAACTGATTGAATGCTCCAGAATCATCTCTGAGATGTTGGTTATGGGGCATACCTGCATGATA
>OY776277.1:64599560-64604560 GCA_963675445.1 Linnaemya vulpina | reverse complement strand
TATGAATTTATATAAAAATTGATACTGTCTTGAGAGGGAGTGTGAAATAACAACACACATCCATAATAGTTTTAATCTAGTTACCTTTGATTTCAACATGTATACTTGTCAATGTATTTGTATTTATGTTACTTTGATTTTATAATTTTGCATATTTCATTTTCATTCTTTGTTTTACATTTACATAAATAAGTTCGTTTTGTTTTTTCTGTCAACGCTAATTGAAATAAAGACGATTTTTATTTCCAATATTATTATTAAAGTTCCAAAATTATTACAGACATAAGATCCTTTCTGCTATATAAAGGACTCCATTGGCCATCATTTGTTTATAGTGGCATATTGGTAGTGTTTTCCATTTCCCGATAATGGCCACTAATCCTTTCGATAAACAAAATTTTTAAACTGGTTTTACTCGAAATCGAAAACTATTTCTGCTATATAAAGGGCATATTTGTAGTATTTCCCATTTCCCCACAGTGGCCAATAATCCTGCCAAGCAAACTTTTCAAGAGATTTTTTTTAAATTGATATTATTTAAGTTCCAAAATTATTACATACATAAAACCTTTTCTGCTATATAAGGACTTCCTGGGCCATCAGTGGCATATTAATAGTATTTCTCATTTCCCTACAATGGCCAATAATCTCTCCAGGAAAAAATTTTTTTCATATGTGGTTGAGTACAATATTTCACATCTTCAGTACATTCCATAATCATATCTTCCTCAAGTGTCTCTTGGGTCGTATGTTCTGCACACTGACTGTTCTAATTTTCGGATTTTGGTCTGTAAGTGAATATAGTCAAAATTTGCTCGAACTGTTAAGTAGTTAACAGATCTCTGCTAACTGCAGAACATATTTGGTACGAATTTCGGTTTGTGTCTTGGCTAGTTAAATTTAAATTTATCTTCACACTTTAGACTCCATTTATACAATAATTATATTTTTTATTTTATTTTTAATAATACCCAAAACCAAAAAGGCTGAGGCTGTAGTATATGTATGTGCACTGATGCACATTACTGTAACAATATATGTTTGTAGATATATGAACAACGCTACATGTAACATAAGACCTAAGAATAAAAATTGTTTAATAAAATTAAGTAAAAGAAATTAATGTTTGGTCAGCGGAAATTATAAGTTCAATAACTTCCCAAACTCTGGCAACAGAAATATATGCTGATGTTTAAAATTTCTGTGTCAATATTTAAGAATTGAAATTATGTAAATTATTGAAATTATGGCATTTGTTTAATAATTTTTGTAGCAAAATTGATTTTGTTTATTTTATGAAATATGCTGACTAAAATAATGTTCTACTATATAAGACGTTATTTTTGTTCAATAAAATCATAATTAATCTAAGAGCAAAACTTATCACTTGTTCTTATTTTTTTTTTCAAAAAGGGCATTTTAATACTCGCACAATGTGACATAAGTGCTCATAAACACTTACCTTTTTTATTGATTCCTTAATGTTCCAAAGACTATACATTAATTGTAAGAAAATTCATCTTGGATGAGAGCGCTTGATATGATGAGCGCTTTGATATGATGAGCGCTTTGCTTGGATGAGAGCGCTGATATAAACGACTTATTGAGCTTATTATTTGTGTTGGTTGAATAGATGAGTAATACAAAGTTAGTAAAACAATGTTTTTATCGAAAACTTTTTATGGCAACGTTACAGGTAAATTGTTATTTGATGTTGTTTGTACATGATAAACTTCTGCCGATAGAGTGTGCACTGATGATACATATGTAATGGCTGGTAAAAATTAAGGATATATCGGGAAGTTAGAAATTATTGTTTTGATATTAATTGTTTTCATTGAGTTATTCACAACGCTGCTCTAGTCTAAAAATGTACTATCGATTGTCCTCCAATAGAAATCGCAGAACAGATATTTATTAAAATTCGAGCGGGACATCATTTGCAAACGCAACGAAAGTTTATAACTTTTCTTAAAGCCAAAAACCCGTTATATCCCGATTTTAATATGTTTACAGAGACTCAATAGTTAAGTAGAGGATAATGTCTTAACAAATTGTTTGATTTAAAAAAAGAAGTTCTTCAGTTTATGGAAATGGAAAAAATTGATGAATACTTATCAGAGTATCTTAAAGACTATCAGATATAGCATTTTTGGCAGATATCTCAGGAATTCTTAATGATTTTAGTTTAGAATTATAAGGAGAGAAAAGAATATATGCGATATGCAAAAGAAAGGTCGATTCCTAAACTAAATTTTATTTGTTTTTCTCACAAATTGCAGCAAGCAATTAATTAAGAAGAACATGGTGAAATTATAGCATTTAAAGAAACTGGATTTCAGTCGTAAAAATATCGCTAAAAAATTGGTGCTAGCCAAAATTAAGAAATATGTCCAATTATAGAAATAACATAAAAGGACGTACGAAAACAGTTGCAATAAAAGCGGACAGAAGGGCTATTATAAGAGCTGCCTCAAATTCGAGTGATTCTGCTGCAAGAATTAGACAAAAATTGGTTATAGCAGCTTGTGTAAACACTGTTAGGTGAATAATTCGAAGTGCTAAGCATTTAAAAAGATTAAAAATTAAAAAAATTCATCGCTAAATGCTGTTCGAAAGCGAAACGGCTGCAGTTTGCAAGGGAACATATGAGCAATAAAAATTAAAGGCATCGTGCTGTTTTGTCAGACGAAAAAAAGTTAAATTTGGAAGGTCTAGAAGGATACAACTATTATTTTCATGACCTACATAAGGAAAAATGTTACCTAAGTCGTCTGCATAGCTGGCAGGGAAGTTTAGTGGTGTGGGGAGCAATTTCATACTATGGTACATGTGAGCACAAGTTTCTGATAACAAAAATGAACGCGAATAATTACAAAGCTGTACTTGAAAAGGCGTTTCCACATTTTCTGATCTCTTTGGACCCATTCCCTGGACATTTCAACATGATAATGCCCCGATACGCAATGCTAGGGCTGTAAAAGGGTGGATTCGAAGCCAGGGTGTTAATATTTTCAAGTGGCTGCCACATTCCCCTGACCTAATTATCATAAACAAGTAAGGGTATTGATTTCTCGAAAATTCTACGAGTCCAGCAGACAATATGAAATAAAAGAAGCTTTGATTGAAGGAATTAAAAAAAACTTGGTCCAAAATTTCATTATCATTAATTGAAAATCCTTATAACTCGCATCCAAATCGTATTTTTGAAGTTATGTCGAATAAAGTGGATTAATATTGATAGATCATTACGAAAACATTGTAAAAAACTTGAAAAATAAAAAAAGTTCAACATAGAAAACATTTTTCAACTGTAACAGAATGGGACTTTCAATTGTTCATAGCTCTATGCCAACGTATTTTGACGATCGTTGTAATTCTACATCTTTGTTGGACTTTTTTCTGGTTACGAGATATGAAATGGTTACTAAATCTTGACAGTTTCATTGCCCGGGGATTAAGAGACACTCTTTTATCTTTTTCTCGCTAAGGGCAACACGATTGTCGACTCAGCGGTCTTATCAGTTCTATGATTATAATGTAGTTAGGATTGAATCTATTCAAGCTAAGCTGACTGACTGTTGGTTTGATTCTATGTACTTCACAGACTGTGTTGATGAGCAGCTAAGTATTTTAAGTGATAATATGCAGTTTCCAGAAAATAAACATCAGGCTTTGCTCAGAGATCTTGCTAATGGGGCATACCTGCATGATAGGACTAAAGAGAACTGGAGAATTTTTTATCGCCATAGAAATAGGGTAAAATATGTTATGAGGAAGTAAAAAAATAGAAGCACATGGCTCAATTTTTGAGTTCAAAAATAGCAAAAAGATCTGGTCAGTACTTAACCAGAATGCTGTTGGAAAGAGTGCTAATGACCCTGGGAGTGATGAATGATACTTTTTCTTCAAACCAATCTGTGCACTGTGTGTCCACTACACAGCTGATCTTTATAGTATTCCTCATAATGGGTTATCATTTCGTTCAATGTATTTATATGAAATGTTTAAGGCTTTTGATGCGATTAAAGGCTTTTGATGCTGTTGGCTATGATGGTTTTACGCTTAATTCCACTAAATTACTTATGCCGTTTATTGGCAAATATATTGAACCTAGTAAATACCATATTTACTACATCTTCTTTTCCATTGCTATAGAAAACTACAAAAATAATTCCTATTTAAAAGAATAATGGAGCAAAAACGGCTTGAGACCAATGTCTATATTGCCAATACTGTCAAAAATGGTTCAAAATCGTATAAAACAGCAGCATGTTAAACACGTCTATAATTATGGGGTGTTACATGATTATCAATCCGGTTTCAGAAATAATAGGAATACCACCTCGTTGTTGATTGGTCTAAGTGACATTAGGAGAAATTTATCTGACAAAGGTTTTTGTGTTATGCTTTCCCTAGACCTGTCAAAAGCTTTTAGCAGGGTCAACCATTCGCTGTTGGTTCATAAGTTGTATAGACTTTTTGGATTTTCGAAGTCATCTTGCAGACTGGTTTTTTCTTATCTTGCAGGTAGAAAGCAGTGTGTAATTTGTCAGTGCTGGGACGCTGCTTTTTATAATGTTTATCAATGATTTGTTTGGAGTTTTTTCCAACAACCTGTGTATGCCTTTTTCATTTGCGGATGACATACAATTGCTATTTAAGGGTAATCAGGATTTCCCAGATGTACTACAGAATATGATTGACTACACTGTTGGTTTGCTTTATGGATGATGATAAACTTACTGTAAATCCTTCTAAGACTAAGGCAATGCTATTTGGTAAATGTGTTTGTAACAATTTCTCTATTGTGTTAGATGGTACTTCCATTGAATTTGTTAATAAAATTAGATGCCTTGGTTTTGAAAGTCACATTAATTATGTAGTCTCGAAGGTTTGCTTTGTTTTACGTAAGTTATATAGCTTGGACTTAGTTTTACCCTTTCAAATTAAGAAGCATGCAGAAGTTATGCCTTTGTTTTTATATGGTCTGGAAGTTT
>OY776277.1:64572060-64582060 GCA_963675445.1 Linnaemya vulpina | reverse complement strand
ATAAACAAATCGTTCTGAAAAGAAAAAATTATTTGGAACGTACATACATATGTACTTATACATATGTATATTCTTTAAATACAATAAAAACCAACCTGCGAGGTGCAACACATTTCTACAAAAACGACAAGGCATCTGTATAACACCACTCACGGTTTTTGTCCGCTGCAGCTCCCGATTTCGGCTTAGCTGACACCTTTTCTCTGACGTACCTATCGCGTAGAGATCTCCAACGACTATTGTGTCACTCTTTTTAGATATTAAATTGTTTATAATTGTTTTTGGAAAATTATTCATGTCTAAGATTACATTTATTTTTCGTAAATTTTC
This sequence comes from Linnaemya vulpina, assembly GCA_963675445.1. Classification (NCBI taxonomy): domain Eukaryota; kingdom Metazoa; phylum Arthropoda; class Insecta; order Diptera; family Tachinidae; genus Linnaemya; species Linnaemya vulpina. The sequence goes on along the minus strand of OY776277.1, from coordinate 64,581,730 downwards.
TTCATGATACCTATCGTCACTAATGCTGAGTATTCGTCTGATGAAATTATTAACTGTATTCGTTATAATTCTTCTTGGATGTTTTCAATGAAAATTAATCAGACGACCGGATGCTGAGGGTTTTTGATACCAGTTAACCGTCATCATATTTTGGTGTCTACTAACAATCTTAGACATGAATGATTTTCCAAAAATAATTATAAACCATTTAATGTCTAAACAGAGTGACATAATAGTTAGAAGAGAGACTAGTCCACAATATTATAAAGGACTAACATATATAAAAGGTTTTTCTGAGAGGTTGAAAAACTCAGATCTGTATGACATTGAAAAATATCAACTTGCATTTAAAACATAATACAATGCAGAGTCAATATAGTAATACAAAGACTAAAGTAAAGAAAGAGGAAAAATTCAACGTTATATATAGCATTAACTGCAACGGTGACGACTCAGGCACATGCAATAAAAAATACGTAGGAACAACTAAAAATAAACTGAAGACCAGACGAACATCTCATAAATCAGACATAAGAATGGAAAACAAGCCCATGGAGCAAAAAACTGCACATGCGGCCAATTGTGCAAAGGAAAATCATGTGCCAAATTATAATATTACAGGAGATTTACTTTAGAGATGTTACACATAATTGACGTTCCTGCAGAGAAAACACTGAACTATAAACAAGACACAGAGAAATGCGCTCAAATTTACAGAAGTGTGATAAACAAACATAAGAAACAACATAAACAAATCAGTTTTCGCAGCTAAGGACTACAGACGTTCGACATATTGAAAATATGCTAATTCAATCTATTTTTATTTAATTTTTAATTTACATGTATGTAATTGTAAATTTATTAGATATAATCAAAAATTAATTTTAATGTTTATCATTTATTGTTTTGTACCCAACAGTGTTCCCCTGAAGATGAATAGCGAAGCTATCCGAAATAAAATATTTAAAAAATATTTAGTGTTTATTGATTGTTTCAAAACCTGACCCATAGCCGAACGATAAAAATACGAATGTTGTTATAATACAACAATTAAACTAAATATTATTGTGAATATGATAAGGAAAGCTGTTGTCTCCCAATATATGTATATATATATATATATATATATATATATATATATTTATATATATTTATATATATATATATATATATATATATATATATACATACATATATATATATATATATATATATATATATATAAATATATATATATATATATATATATATATATATATATATAAATATATTTATATATATATATATATATACATATATATATATATATATATATATATATATAAATATATATATATATATATATATATATATATAAATATATATACAAACAAATATAATTATAATATAATAATATAATAAGAATAAGAATTCTTGTTATGTAATTCAATGTGAGTTATTTTCACAACTCGCTCTATAAGATTCTTTTTATTTTAGTCAAATGCAATTTTTATTTATATCTTATCATTTTGGAATTATTCAGAAATTAATCGAGAAAAAAATGTTTCTTCCTGCAAAATTTGTAATTTTTTCAGTTTAAAAATGGAATTTAAAAACACTTAAACCAAAGATTCAACACTTTGCACTTTTCTCTAATAGCTAAAGTTATAAACCATAAAAATCGGTTGAAAAATTTAGATTTTGTTTTCAATTTACCGCAGGTACCCAATGTTGTAATGAATCTTTCATATGTATGACGATAGCATTTCGTTAGGTGAGCAGGTAATGGAACTAAAGTACAACGGTATTTTGAATGGTTCCTGGACTTAAAAATTATATTATAATAGTTTTTATTAACCTGTAATTCTAAATCGAGAACATTAGGGTCGACTCTAATATTTATTGTAGTAGTGTATGTGGAAATTGATGAACAATAAGTGTGTCAGTTTCAATTGGAAATAAATTTGATACGTACCTGGCTAATTTAGGGGCAAGCAATTGCCACGCCCATAAGAAAAATTTAGACCTGTTGGAAAAAAATAGAAAACGTATTCGAGCTTAGAGCATCAAAATCCATATAGTGACTTTTTTTACAACACGACAAGCAGTCATTATTGAGACACCACAATAATCTCCTACAACTATTAGAAAGCTGCCTGTGAGTCAGTAGCATCGTTTGGGTAGCAGAAAAAGAATGATTTTTTTTAATAAGGGGAACTTTATTCATATTGTATTAACTATATCAGATATAAATATGCTTGTTGCGGACTTTATATCATTGCCTATAGCATCGACAATGTACTTTACTGCGGATTTTGATAATCTAAATCTTTTTTTGTTCTTTGTTTTTTTGATGTTCAAGTAATATTTGTTTGGATTTTACTCTACTTGAATAAAAAACATCAAAAACATAGAAGTGCTAATTGTAGTTTTTGCTCATTTTGTTTTCTTTTTGAAGTGACAAATAATACACTAACCAAAAAGAATTTCTTTTAAATTTAACAGCAACTTTTCGGTTAACATCTGTTAAATATTAATCAGTTAAATATTAATTATACAATGTGATATACAATTTCAGCTAACTGCCGGTTAAGGTGTCAATTAATAATATTTTTGCATTTTGGTTATGTATAAATATTTTCATTTATTACTTGTTAAATTTGTAAATCACGGTTCATGAAATCGTTTGAATTGTTATTTACTTGTTTGTGTTACCTTAATATACACAAAGCGAATGCTAACCATCTCTGACAGTACCCTACAAGAAGACTATCGGTTAAATAACCTTGCAAGAACCATAGCTAACACACCATAACTATACCTAACACACAACATTTTTCACTAACACATATGAAGCAAATTTATATGGAATTTTTGGTAAAGATGTTGCCATTGTTTTGTTTTCGCCGTGAAATTTGAAGGATGGTTCTTGTAATGCATATTGTTTATTTTATAATAGTCGTATATATACATATTTATTTAATTATCGCTTGAATATAAGTTTTATAAAAAGTTATTGATTATACTTTTGTTACTTATTTATTTATTGTCGCAATAAAATTTATTGTCAATTTCTAACATATATGTTAGAGTGAAACATATATAGTTGCGACTAAAGTTAGTGTTTTGCAATTACACTAAATAGTAATTTAATTAAAAATTTTTGATAAAATCAATAAAATAAGCTAAAAAAGACTAAAAACACCAAAGACTGTGATGTGGGGTTCAGTGGTCCAAGCCAGGAACGAATTCCTAAAACAACGTACACCGCTATTCAAAATCAAGGTATATATCAATCAATCATTATAAACATCAGAATATCTGTTAACAACTTTTATTTATTTGTTTTCTAATATCATTACTATTTAAAGCATTTTAAAATGTAGGCTATTGAATATAAAATAACCAATATTGATTACAACCAGCATATCCTGAGCAATGGGCAAACGACTATAGTTTCCAATCAGGAGGCTATAGCAAATAGGATAGAGCAGATGGAGAGAAATGTAAGAATTTTACTAATTTTACTATTGCCATGTCATTAATGAAATATTTTTCAGCATTCGCTGAGACCTGAATTAATGGTCCAAGCGAATGCGCTAGTAGAATGTAAGGTAGTGCTAAAAGAAGTGGATTCCTCCGTATAGCATGCTTCCAATCAAATCATTGGAAGAAATAGAGTTAATAGAAGAAAAGTTAAGGGCTGAGGATTTCGTCCAAGCAATGGTAATAAACGTTTACTTAATATGAAGGCTAAAAATATATTTGAATATTAAAACTTTTACAGCTTATCAATCACAGACGACCTACTGCAAATGTACAATTGGAAAGGGAGGTAAGTATATATATATATATATATATATATATATATATATATATATATATCTATATTTGGAGAATTTAATTTGCCTACAGATTCCATTTTGCCAGGAATAAGTATGAAATTTCCATATTTTATGATTGGCGATGCAGCGTTTCCATTAAAAAAATTTCTAATGAGACCATATCTATGTTTGTAAACAGCCTTAGCTGTAGGTCCATCTGTTAATACGTTTTGGATATAGGTGCAAACCTGCCTTACGAACGGGAAATATTTAACAAACTTTTATCATGTCACTTACTGTCCGCCTGATTACGTTAACCAATACGATAGAGATAATATAATTAATGTATTGTGGAGAAATGAAATTAGTGTTCCATTATAAAGACATGGCCGAATGTTATCTAACAATGCATCAAAAGACGCATTCATATTACGAGATGAGCTAATGCGATACATCTTCTCACATTATCCTTAATTTTCGCCACTTTTATCTGGAAAAAAATACTTTTTTCCGACTTAAAAAATAAACAACGGAAGTCATATTGGTCTACGAGATAAGTTAACACAAACATTAAAAGCAACAGACCGCCCACATGTCAACATAAACATCTTTTATTACTTTAGTTACAATGAAAATACTTTTATTTATATTTAAAATTCTATTATAAAACTAATTATTAAATAAAATTTATTCATGGAAAGTATTGTCATATTAATTTTGTATTAATATTAAAAAAGTAAGAAGCCAAAAAAAAAGAATATAAGTAAATTAATTCATAACCATCAAAACAACGATTAAAAAACCTAAAATTAATAATATAACATAACTAACAAACAAATTATTAAATAAAACAATAAGAAGAATAAACTAAAAATCAATTCATAACAGAAAAATAGAAGGAAAAATAAAATTAAAACAAAGTTAACGTTTTTGATACACCAAATTTAAAGTTTTTATCATCATCCTGTCCTGTTCCTCCTCTGAAAGCTTTACCAAATAGGAGTCCAACACCTTTAAAAAGTTCGCATTACGATTTTTTTCGGTGGTATCCTTTTTGGCTGCAATTAAGTCACTTACTGCACCACATATCTGGTCAAATTTTTCATGTACTTCCTCTTGTACACTGCGTCGCTTTTTCGAGCGATTTTGTTTTTTCGTAGACGACATGTAAAATTTGAGCCACATTGTGATTTTTCTTGTTCAGATAATAAACAAATCGTTCTGAAAAGAAAAAATTATTTGGAACGTACATACATATGTACTTATACATATGTATATTCTTTAAATACAATAAAAACCAACCTGCGAGGTGCAACACATTTCTACAAAAACGACAAGGCATCTGTATAACACCACTCACGGTTTTTGTCCGCTGCAGCTCCCGATTTCGGCTTAGCTGACACCTTTTCTCTGACGTACCTATCGCGTAGAGATCTCCAACGACTATTGTGTCACTCTTTTTAGATATTAAATTATTTATAATTGTTTTTGGAAAATTATTCATGTCTAAGATTACATTTATTTTTCGTAAATTTTCTTCATGATACCTATCGTCACTAATGCTGAGTATTCGTCTGATGAAATTATTAACTGTATTCGTTATAATTCTTCTTGGATGTTTTCAATGAAAATTAATCAGACGACCGGATGCTGAGGGTTTTTGATACCAGTTAACCGTCATCATATTTTGGTGTCTACTAACAATCTTAGACATGAATGATTTTCCAAAAATAATTATAAACCATTTAATGTCTAAACAGAGTGACATAATAGTTAGAAGAGAGACTAGTCCACAATATTATAAAGGACTAACATATATAAAAGGTTTTTCTGAGAGGTTGAAAAACTCAGATCTGTATGACATTGAAAAATATCAACTTGCATTTAAAACATAATACAATGCAGAGTCAATATAGTAATACAAAGACTAAAGTAAAGAAAGAGGAAAAATTCAACGTTATATATAGCATTAACTGCAACGGTGACGACTCAGGCACATGCAATAAAAAATACGTAGGAACAACTAAAAATAAACTGAAGACCAGACGAACATCTCATAAATCAGACATAAGAATGGAAAACAAGCCCATGGAGCAAAAAACTGCACATGCGGCCAATTGTGCAAAGGAAAATCATGTGCCAAATTATAATATTACAGGAGATTTACTTTAGAGATGTTACACATAATTGACGTTCCTGCAGAGAAAACACTGAACTATAAACAAGACACAGAGAAATGCGCTCAAATTTACAGAAGTGTGATAAACAAACATAAGAAACAACATAAACAAATCAGTTTTCGCAGCTAAGGACTACAGACGTTCGACATATTGAAAATATGCTAATTCAATCTATTTTTATTTAATTTTTAATTTACATGTATGTAATTGTAAATTTATTAGATATAATCAAAAATTAATTTTAATGTTTATCATTTATTGTTTTGTACCCAACAGTGTTCCCCTGAAGATGAATAGCGAAGCTATCCGAAATAAAATATTTAAAAAATATTTAGTGTTTATTGATTGTTTCAAAACCTGACCCATAGCCGAACGATAAAAATACGAATGTTGTTATAATACAACAATTAAACTAAATATTATTGTGAATATGATAAGGAAAGCTGTTGTCTCCCAATATATGTATATATATATATATATATATATATATATATATATATATATTTATATATATTTATATATATATATATATATATATATATATATATATATATATATACATACATATATATATATATATATATATATATATAAATATATATATATATATATATATATATATATATAAATATATTTATATATATATATATATATATATACATATATATATATATATATATATATATATATATATAAATATATATATATATATATATATATATATATATATATAAATATATATACAAACAAATATAATTATAATATAATAATATAATAAGAATAAGAATTCTTGTTATGTAATTCAATGTGAGTTATTTTCACAACTCGCTCTATAAGATTCTTTTTATTTTAGTCAAATACAATTTTTATTTATATCTTATCATTTTGGAATTATTCAGAAATTAATCGAGAAAAAAATGTTTCTTCCTGCAAAATTTGTAATTTTTTCAGTTTAAAAATGGAATTTAAAAACACTTAAACCAAAGATTCAACACTTTGCACTTTTCTCTAATAGCTAAAGTTATAAACCATAAAAATCGGTTGAAAAATTTAGATTTTGTTTTCAATTTACCGCAGGTACCCAATGTTGTAATGAATCTTTCATATGTATGACGATAGCATTTCGTTAGGTGAGCAGGTAATGGAACTAAAGTACAACGGTATTTTGAATGGTTCCTGGACTTAAAAATTATATTATAATAGTTTTTATTAACCTGTAATTCTAAATCGAGAACATTAGGGTCGACTCTAATATTTATTGTAGTAGTGTATGTGGAAATTGATGAACAATAAGTGTGTCAGTTTCAATTGGAAATAAATTTGATACGTACCTGGCTAATTTAGGGGCAAGCAATTGCCACGCCCATAAGAAAAATTTAGACCTGTTGGAAAAAAATAGAAAACGTATTCGAGCTTAGAGCATCAAAATCCATATAGTGACTTTTTTTACAACACGACAAGCAGTCATTATTGAGACACCACAATAATCTCCTACAACTATTAGAAAGCTGCCTGTGAGTCAGTAGCATCGTTTGGGTAGCAGAAAAAGAATGATTTTTTTTAATAAGGGGAACTTTATTCATATTGTATTAACTATATCAGATATAAATATGCTTGTTGCGGACTTTATATCATTGCCTATAGCATCGACAATGTACTTTACTGCGGATTTTGATAATCTAAATCTTTTTTTGTTCTTTGTTTTTTTGATGTTCAAGTAATATTTGTTTGGATTTTACTCTACTTGAATAAAAAACATCAAAAACATAGAAGTGCTAATTGTAGTTTTTGCTCATTTTGTTTTCTTTTTGAAGTGACAAATAATACACTAACCAAAAAGAATTTCTTTTAAATTTAACAGCAACTTTTCGGTTAACATCTGTTAAATATTAATCAGTTAAATATTAATTATACAATGTGATATACAATTTCAGCTAACTGCCGGTTAAGGTGTCAATTAATAATATTTTTGCATTTTGGTTATGTATAAATATTTTCATTTATTACTTGTTAAATTTGTAAATCACGGTTCATGAAATCGTTTGAATTGTTATTTACTTGTTTGTGTTACCTTAATATACACAAAGCGAATGCTAACCATCTCTGACAGTACCCTACAAGAAGACTATCGGTTAAATAACCTTGCAAGAACCATAGCTAACACACCATAACTATACCTAACACACAACATTTTTCACTAACACATATGAAGCAAATTTATATGGAATTTTTGGTAAAGATGTTGCCATTGTTTTGTTTTCGCCGTGAAATTTGAAGGATGGTTCTTGTAATGCATATTGTTTATTTTATAATAGTCGTATATATACATATTCATTTAATTATCGCTTGAATATAAGTTTTATAAAAAGTTATTGATTATACTTTTGTTACTTATTTATTTATTGTCGCAATAAAATTTATTGTCAATTTCTAACATATATGTTAGAGTGAAACATATATAGTTGCGACTAAAGTTAGTGTTTTGCAATTACACTAAATAGTAATTTAATTAAAAATTTTTGATAAAATCAATAAAATAAGCTAAAAAAGACTAAAAACACCAAAGACTGTGATGTGGGGTTCAGTGGTCCAAGCCAGGAACGAATTCCTAAAACAACGTACACCGCTATTCAAAATCAAGGTATATATCAATCAATCATTATAAACATCAGAATATCTGTTAACAACTTTTATTTATTTGTTTTCTAATATCATTACTATTTAAAGCATTTTAAAATGTAGGCTATTGAATATAAAATAACCAATATTGATTACAACCAGCATATCCTGAGCAATGGGCAAACGACTATAGTTTCCAATCAGGAGGCTATAGCAAATAGGATAGAGCAGATGGAGAGAAATGTAAGAATTTTACTAATTTTACTATTGCCATGTCATTAATGAAATATTTTTCAGCATTCGCTGAGACCTGAATTAATGGTCCAAGCGAATGCGCTAGTAGAATGTAAGGTAGTGCTAAAAGAAGTGGATTCCTCCGTATAGCATGCTTCCAATCAAATCATTGGAAGAAATAGAGTTAATAGAAGAAAAGTTAAGGGCTGAGGATTTCGTCCAAGCAATGGTAATAAACGTTTACTTAATATGAAGGCTAAAAATATATTTGAATATTAAAACTTTTACAGCTTATCAATCACAGACGACCTACTGCAAATGTACAATTGGAAAGGGAGGTAAGTATATATATATATATATATATATATATATATATATATATATATCTATATTTGGAGAATTTAATTTGCCTACAGATTCCATTTTGCCAGGAATAAGTATGAAATTTCCATATTTTATGATTGGCGATGCAGCGTTTCCATTAAAAAAATTTCTAATGAGACCATATCTATGTTTGTAAACAGCCTTAGCTGTAGGTCCATCTGTTAATACGTTTTGGATATAGGTGCAAACCTGCCTTACGAACGGGAAATATTTAACAAACTTTTATCATGTCACCTACTGTCCGCCTGATTACGTTAACCAATACGATAGAGATATTATAATTAATGGATTGTGGAGAAATGAAATTAGTGTTCCATTATAAAGACATGGCCGAATGTTATCTAACAATGCATCAGACGCATTCAAATTACGAGATGAGCTAATGCGATACATCTTCTCACATCATCCTTAATTTTCGCCACTTTTATCTGGAAAAAAATACTTTTTTCC
>OY776277.1:64309560-64567060 GCA_963675445.1 Linnaemya vulpina | reverse complement strand
TTCTAATTGTATAAAGGTATAGAAAAATAAAATAGAGTCGTATCGAATAAAAGTTGTTTGTTGGGTTTGGTTTGTATAAGTTTCATAGCCTGCTACACTTATTATAATGTAATTTTTTGAAATTTTTTGTGAATTTTTATAGTTAATTTATTTAACATAATTCTCAGATGGTTTTTGGAAGTCTTTTAATAAGTTGAGAAGTTTGAATCTTTGCAAAACTGTGGTTGAAGTCTACTGATGATTTGGTAAGAAGCGCCAATGAAATGCATATAGACATTGCTTAACCACCCAACAAATAAATTTCATATTATATATATATATATATATATATATATATATATAATATTTTAACATGAACAAACGAAAAACATTCTAGATATATTTTTTTTCTAAATTATGTTATTGTGCCTATGTAACAAATACCTATAAGAATGCGCAACATTGGCGTTGTCTGTTCTGAAATTTATTCTCTTATCTATTGGTAAGTATATTATTTATAACATTTCTAGCATATGTATATCCACGTTTTATTCTTTTTTATATAAATTTGGTAATATATTGTTTGTTTTTTTATTGCGTATACTCTATTTCCGTTTGTAAAAATATTTCAAACATACATATATGTTAACTACTTTAATTTTTAATTCACATAATGTTAATATTAAATAATATAATGTTGTTAACATTTGTTAATAAACTAATTGTTTGACATATTGCCATTGTACTATTATAATATGAAATTTATTTGTTGGGTGGTTAAGCAATGTCTATATGCATTTCATTGGCGCTTCTTATCAAATCGTCAGTAGACTTCAACCACAGTTTAAAAAAAAACTGTGGTTGTTGTTAACATTTGGTATTTGTAATACAGTAGTTTTCTGGTTTAATGAACATACGATTATTCGAATATCGCTTTTAACGAACAGGACAGTTTGCTCCATTGAGTACCTTATATAGCGAACAAAAATATTTTTTTGTGCTGATTTTAACGAACAAATAAGATTCATAATTTTAGTTAAAAAACACAATTTTAAAACAAGGCGAGTAGAAAAAAAGTACCGCTATTTTAGGTTCTGCTTGTATAGTATTTTTGTTTTCATTGTGCTACAATGGCTAGTTACGCATATTCTTTCTAAAAATAGGAAAGCCATGAAAAAGGTGAATTTCTAAGAATGGAGAAAGCACTTTTTTTCTTGGTTTCTACGACAGCGAAAGACATACATGCCTATTTCTGGTGCATTCCTATAGTTCAAAGCCAAAGAAATCCATGGAAAGCTGTATGGTGGAGATTTCAATGCAAGTCACTGATGGTTGACTAGATTAAAAAAAAAAAATTTTTGGCGTACGGCTTTTGAAACAAATGGAGACATCAGCACCAGGCAGAAAGGTTTCCAAAGATAGAATAACAGCCCTGATGTGTTGTAATGCCAGTAGTTCCAAAAAAATTAAGCCATTGCTGATCGGAAGATCATAAAAACCACGTTCTTTTCGGAATAAAAAACTGCCTGCTTATTACACCCACTCAAGGAATGCATGGATGACTTGTGTGCTATTCAAAAGACGGGTTTTTGAAAAATTTGTGCCGCAGGTATGTGGCTTTTACTTTTTGATTAGCCAAATTCTAATTTAAAAATTTCAGGCTGAAGAATTTCCTGCTGAAAATAACTTTCCGTTAAATGCTGTTTTACTTGTGGATAATGCGCCGTCCCATCCTCCGGCAGAAGAACTGTTAAAAAAATACACAGTGGGAAAATATGGGTCCTTTATATGCCCCCAAATGTTACACCCCTGATTCAACCAATGGATCAGAATGCCATTCGTTTACTTAAGTTGTATTATAAAAATAGCCTCTTATTAAGATTTTTTTTGAACACCAGATCAAAATGTAACCCTGTTTCTAAAAGAACTTAATATGTATGAAGGTGTTACAATACTGGCATTAGCGTGGAAATCTGTTTCCGAATCATCTTTGTCGAAGTGGAATAAACTTTTAAAAGAAAATTATCACTTTTATGAGGAAGGCGATATTCCCTTAGAAATGTTGTTACGTCAAGACGAAGATATCGTGGCAATTCAAAATGGAGTTCATATGCTGAATTAAATTTTTCCAAATGTAAGTCACATTTTATTATTTCTGTTCTAAAAATTTATATGGCGATTTAACATTTAAGAATTTAATTTAACAATTAAAATTTTCAGGTAGAACTATCAGCCAATAACTTAAACGAATAGGTAGAGAACAATCCGCCAAGAGTAGACAAAGATGAAGATGATAACGTGATGTTGAAGAAGTCGATAATGAAGAAAATTTTACGCAAAAAATAAAAAACGTAGATGCTATCAAAAGCTTTTAAATTTGTGTTCAATGGGCTCAACAAAATCTCGTTGATTTCTCGACATTAATGATTTTAAGAAATGTGCAAGAAGATGCCATAAAAAAAATTTTTTCTATTCCAAAAAAAACACACATTACCCGACAAATTTTTTAAATAAAACTCTCAAGTATGTTAATTGAAAATGACTTTATATTAATTTGTCATGAAAATTATTTTTACGTTTTACCTTTTTTACCTGTGTACTGAATTGAACATTTTTTATTTTTGTTTTATTGTACAGATCTTAAAAATTATTTTATACAAAATAAACGACAAAAAGTACAATTCAAGTTATTTATTTATCCATAAAACGGCTATTCAACATAAGTACTGCTTATAACGAACTTTTCAGCCTAACGAACAGGCTGACAGAGTAGTGGTTCGTTAAACCGGAAAACTACTGCACTTCGTGCAATTTAGTCATATTGTCATAAAATATTAGGACAGTTTAAAAAAAGTCATAATATAATAGCACACTTTCAGGTGTGTTTTTGTGTTGTCATAAAATGCTCAAGAGATCTGAGTCGAATGGCTGAAAATCTTTAGGCGAGACGGCGACAGTATCTGTTTGCCGCCGTTACTTATATATGATTCACGACTAAGAAGCGGCTAATATATTACTCATTCCTATATGGCTCAATTTACACGAAGAATTTTATTCATGAATTTTGTTCATGCTGTTTTTATTGTTAAAAATTTGTTTTGTTGTTAAAATAAGAAGGATCACACAAAGAAAATTAGGCGATTAAAAGTTAAAAAATCAACCCTGAAATAAAAATATACATTAATTATTAATCACCGTTTAAGTGCTAGATTATTTTAGAAGATGTTTCGAAAGAAAAGTAAAAAATATTCATGAATTAAAATTCTTCATGTAAATTGGACCTATGTCTGTATATCCAATCACATTTTTATAACATTAAAAATATTAAAAGAGGACTAAATCGCAAAAACTAATTATATGTACAAGTGAAAAATTTTTCTCGTTTAACTTACGTAGCTGGCTGCCACTGAACGTTTTTCTGAATGCCGCCGCCAAAAAAATTTATTCAGCTCATAACAAGGCGCAGCTGTTAAAGCGTATTTAGCCAGACGCTGAAATCGCAAACGCAACGCATATGCTAACGCAGTTTCGGTTATGGAATACTTTAAAACGCACCATATGTTTTTACAGAAAAAAATTGTGTATGTATATACATATTTACATATATACATACAAAAAATGTACGGTTTAAAGTTATTTTGAGTGGTAATATTAAAAAGAAAATATATTTTATAATGGATATGAAAAATATATTTATTTGTTTAAACTTTTTACGTTTATGCAAAATGTCACAGAATACTGTTTAGCTTGTTTATCATTTAAAAACAAAAAATCAAAACAACTCTTTGAAACAGTTTTGCCTTTGTGCAGAAAACGTACGAGATTGTATAAATGGTACAATATTTTATTTTAAACTTGTCATCGATGTAATATCTTCATTTATGTATAGCTAAACTATAATAATACTAATACATTTATTTTATAAGGGCGCTGCTGGCTGAAGTATTGAACACAAGACTACGATGCCTTAGATCCCGAGATTGACTTCGCCCTCAGTCATGAATATGGTTTCGAACTTTTCTGACATGCATTAGTTCAAGATTGTGTTTTTTGTTATCGGGTTGTCTCAATAGCATAGTACTGGTCGCTAAACATTATCGACACATTTGCCAGTATGTACATATGTACATAAATTACTTATGTAGTAATATTGGTATCACATAAATTTATGCCCATGCGTTCGTATATCTACATATACATACGTATGTATAACATTAACGTATTATTGTACAAAAAATATTTACAGTCTCTTGTGATTTTATAAAGTGAAACAAGTTATATAGCAACTTAATTTATAAACTATGTTATGTATATCTCCAAATGTATCAACTAAATGTTCAAATATCAATACAAACAAGAAGTACAAAAAAAGGCTTTTGTGCCGCACTCTCATTCAACATACATACATATGTACATGCCATCACTCTCTGCGTAAAATTCTATTTTCTATAGGTTGGCTGCGCTGCGTTTATATTTGTTTTATTTAAAAATGTAGCAGAAATAATGAAAAAATACTAAAATTTAAATATTTATAGCAATACTGCAAGAAAAATTTTTAAGAATTCAGCCAAAATATGCACTTTCAAAAAATAGTAGGCTTCGTTGGACCCGAAAAACTAGGTATATTAAAAAACGACTTTTATGCATCCATAATCTTATATATATATATATATATATATATATATGTATATATATATATATATATATATATATATATATAAATTTATATATATATATATATATATATATATATATGTATATATATTTATATATATATATATATATATATATATAAATATATATATATATATATATATATATATATATATATATACTGAGAGCGTCAAAATAAAGTAAACACCTTAGAATCTTGTAAAAAATGTTTTATTAAATATGCTTAAAGAATAGAGATTAAAAAAATATGTTACATAATTCATTAATAACTAAAGCAAAAAAGAATTCATTAACAAAAAACTGAAAAACTAAAGAACTTAAAAAATTAATGCACTTTAAATAAAAATGTACCACATTTTTCGCATCAAAATAAAGTCAACAGTGGCATCATCCAATGCAAAAACCTTTGCATTGCAAATGTAGTGGCAACTATTGTTAATTTTTTTTGAAAGTATAACGCGGGAAATACCCTTTTAAGTAGTTGCAAGTTTCAAGTTTATTGTTGAAAGAGGTGTTTTAGCGAAAAACTCACAATGGGAAGACAAACTTCAGTTGAGACTCGTGAAATCATATTAGATTTACACAGAAAAGGAAAATCCTTGCGTGAAATAGGAGAAATCGTTGGAAGGCACCACTGTACAATAAAAAAAATCATAGACAAGTTTGCCAAACACAATACTCTTGAAAACTTACCCGGTGCAGGACGGCCAAAGCGCTTAACAGAAACTGAAGTAAGAGCTATAGTAAGAGAGGTAAAGGCAAATCCAGCTTCCAGTGCTGTAAAATAGCTGAAAATATTGCAAAAAATTTTCGAAAGCCAGTAAGTGCAAGTACCGTCAGAAGATCTCTACATCAAAATGGCTTACATGGAAGAGTACCACGTAAAAAACCCTTCATATTAAAGGTTAACCAAGGCAAACGTTTAAATTTCGCCAAAAAATATATAAACCAACCTCAAATTTTTGGAATAACATTCTTTTCACCGATGAAAGCAAGTTTCAGATATTTGGTATAAAAAAACCACCTAAAATATGGCGAAATAAAAACGAAGCCTTCAGCAATAAAAATGTAACAAAGACGGTAAAACACGGTGGAGGATCAGTAATGGTCTGGGGATCTATGGCGGCATCAGGGGTTGGTAATCTAGTATTTATAGAAACTACGATGAAAAAGGAGGATTATTTAGATATTTTAAAGCAAAATGTAGCCCCTAGTGTAGAGAAATTAAAGTTATCTCAGAATTGGATGTTTCAACAGGACAATGATCCTAAGCATTCCTCCAAAATTGTAAAAGAGAAAATCATTTTATTTATTATATTTATTTATAATTTATCATTGTCCAAAAACTCTGGATCATCCACCACAATCCCCAGACCTTAATCCCATAGAGCACCTGTGGGAATATCTCTATAAAAAAATTAGAGATAAAAATATTTCCAGCAAGGATTACCTGAAGGCAGTTTTACAGGACGAATGGAATAAAATACCACCTGATTTCACGAAAAAACTTGTTGATTCCATGCCTAGAAGATTATCAGCTGTTATAAAGTCAGAAGGATTACAAACAAAATATTAAATACAATTTTTAAGACAATTCTTATATATCTGTTGACTTTATTTTGATGCGAAAAATGTGGTACATTTTTATTTAAAGTGCATTAATCTCTTAAGTTCTTTAGTTTTTCAGTTTTTTGTTAATGAATTCTTTTTTGCTTTAGTTATTAATCAATTATGTAACATATTTTTTTAATCTCTATTCTTTAAGCATATATAATAAAACTTTGTTTACAAGATTCTATGGTGTTTACTTTATTTTGAAGCTCACAGTATATATATATATATATATATATATATATATATATATACTAAAATATGTATAAGAAGGTTTAGGTGTTTTCTATGCCAACTTTTGAAATATAATCATTTTAAAAATAATCCATATATGACATTTTTAGTAAAATTATCAGTTGATATGTTTAATGTTTGATAATGTATGATGCTTTAAACCAAAGAATACCAAGTAGGATGACTCTAGCACATATGAAACCTTATTCTCACATATTTTTTGTTTATTAATACAAATGCGTGCTTAAGCGAAAATTGTCAAAAAATCGGGGTCGAAGTGTTTTATATGACAAGCTAAACCTAGAGATATGAACAAACTTAGCATTACTTATTCTCCCAACGAAGACCATTATTTAACTTATTTTAGTGATTAAGAAATTGTTATGTTATTTGAATTTGTTTGTTACTGTATTATTAATCTTTATATAAATATGTTTTTTATCTTAAATAATAATTTAATTTTAAAAAATTTAGTGTTATTAATTTGGTAACCCTATTCATATGATATTTGAATACCAATGGTTATTTTCAAAACTGTAAACAAAATTGTTTCCTCTTATACTGATTGAAAATTTTAACTTTCTGAGCACTTGATGATTTGTACTTACATATATGTACTGCTTACGCAGTAAAGTTATTGTAATAAACATATCTATTCCCTGTTTGTAACATACGTTGTTTTCATCGAACCGTGGTTAGTGTGTCGACTAAACATTAAAGAAATTAAAAATATACATATATACATATGTTGGAAAAGGCAAAACAAGAAAAGGACAGTTTTCTTCGGTCTTTGCAAACTATGACAAAATTATTATAAGACAAGTAAAATTGCTTTATTCGGCCAACGTACGTTTGGCATTACGTATATTGTTAAGTACCTATTTTCTGCTTTCTAATTTATAAATAGTTTTAACAAGCGAAAAAAAAAACAACTGCATTTGTATTTTTTGGTTTCTTTTATAAATACAATACATATATTCAAAATTTTCAACCCCTGGAAACGAAATTTTAATTTTTCCAATTTCTTTTGCAACCATTTTGGTAACTTTTATGTGATATAAAATATTGCAAACATCCAACCATGGAATAGAAATTTTAATTTTTTTTTAAATTTTGAAACCAATCTTGTTTTTCCCAAATGAAAAAATAGTTTTAATTAGTAAAAATAAAAGACGATAGTTGAAAGCGAAAATTTATTTACCAATTATTTTTTTATTTAAGAAAATTTATTTATTTATTTTTTGTTTTTTTTACCAAGGCAACTCTTAATGAGGCATAAAATAGTTTTATTGAAGACAAACCTTAAATATAAATATAAATATAAACATTTTGGTCCTTCTCATGTATCACAATATATTGCAGTTATCCAACCCTGGAATCGAAATTTTGATTGTTTTTAGCTTTTGATACCAATTTTATTCTCCAGAATTAATAAATAGTTTTAAGTAGTAAAAAAAACTACATTTTTTGTAATTTTCACGTCCTACCAAATAATGCAGTTATCCATCTCTGGAATCAATATTTAGATTTTTTTTAAATTATTGATACCAATTTTGAATTGCCAGAACAAAGAATAATTTTAACCAGGAAAAAAACGACGTTAATTGCCTTATGGTTATGTTAGAGTATAAAAAAAATTTTAATTTCCTAACCCTAGATAAGAATTTATAAAATTTTTTCATCAATGCAAATCTTAATGTTGTATAAAACGGTTTTAATTAAGAAAAACTTAATATATTAAACAATGTGCCAAAAAAAAATAAATTTCCCACCCCTGGAGGCAAAAATTAAATTTTTAAAATTGTTTTTTGTCAGTGCAAGTCTTCATGATGTACAAAGCGGTTTTATTTAAGAAAAACTACAAATGTGTACCCATTTTTATACCCTTCACAAAAATGTGAAAGGGTATATTTAGATTGTCATTCCGTGTGTAATTTCTTCGATATCAATATGCGACCCCATAAAGTATATATATTTCGGATACTTATGAATAGCGATGACGATTGAGCGATGTCCGTCTTTCCGTCTGACCGTCTGTCTGTACGTGAAATCGGTTTTCCCAAGCCCCCAGAAGAGCTAGAGACTTCATTTTTGAACTGATCGATTGGAAGTGAGCTAACTTAGAGTGGTATTGAAATTCAGAAAAATCGGAAGGACGGTTCCAGAGCTGGGAAGCTTACACCTATTTCTAGACGCAAAATTAACACCAAAAACCGATTATTTTTTTGCTTATTTGAAAATTGAACCTATTTCATGCCTTGGGACTCCTCAATTGTCCATTTAAAACTAAAAAAAAAAATTTTCCAGGGATGGGAAATTAAAATTTTTTTTTTTTTTGGTACATTCAGTGTTTTGTGGTAAATATAATAACTAAAATGTTTAAAAATTTAAAGTTTTTCTTAAATAAAACCGTTTTTGGTGTAATGAAGATTTGCATCGATGAAAAAAAATTAAAAAATTTAAAGTTCCAATCCAGGGTTAGGAAATTCAAATTTCATTCATTTTTTTATACAATAAGCTAACCAAAACACAACTGACGTCATTTTTCCTGGTTAAAATTACTTTTTATTTCGGCAAAACGAAATTGGCATTAAAAATTTTAAGAAAATCAAAATTTCGATTCCAGGGTTCGGTACTGCAATATTTTGTAGTACATGAAAGTAACGAAAGTAGTAACAAATTTGTAATTTTTCTTAAATAAAACCGCTTTATACATCATGAAGACTTCCATTGGTAGCAAATAGTTTTAAAAAATTAAATTTTCGATTCCGAAATTGAATATTTTTTTTACACATTCGGTATTTTGTGGTACATATAATAATTAAAATGTTTAAAAATTTAAAGTTTTTCTTAAATAAAACCGTTTTATACATCAGTAAGATTTGCATAGATGGAAAAAAATTAAAAATTTAAAAATTCTTATCCAGGGTTAGGAAATTTTAATATTTTTTGTACATTAAAATAACTCAAAATCAACTAACGTCGTTTTATCCTGGTTAAAATTATTTTTTGTCCTGGTAAAACAGAATTGGTATAAAAATTAAAAAAAAAATAATTTCTATTCCAGGGCTCGAAAACTGATATATATTGTAGTACAAGAAAGTGACAGAAATGGTTACAAATTTGTAGTTTTTCTTAAATAAAACCACTTTATACATCATGAAGACTTGTATGGGTAAAAATTATTTTAAAAAGTTTTAATTTTCGCCTCCAGGGATAGGAAATTGGAAATTTTTTTTGGGCACATTCGGTATTTTGTGGAACATATAATGACTAAAATATATAAATATGTTAAGTTTGTCTTA
Organism: Linnaemya vulpina; assembly: GCA_963675445.1. Taxonomy (NCBI): domain Eukaryota; kingdom Metazoa; phylum Arthropoda; class Insecta; order Diptera; family Tachinidae; genus Linnaemya; species Linnaemya vulpina. The sequence goes on along the minus strand of OY776277.1, from coordinate 64,557,257 downwards.
AATAAAACCGATTTTGGTAACATGAAGATTTGTATGGATAAAAAATTATTTTTTATTTAAAGTTCCCATCCAGGGTTAAGAAATTTGAATTTTTTAATACAATAACATAACCAATAATCAATTAACGTCGTTTCTTCTTGGTTAAAATAATTTTTTATTCTGGCAAAACAAATTTGGTATCAAAAATTTAAAAAAATCAAAATTTCGTTTCCAGTGTTGGATACTGCAATGTTTTGTAGTACATGAAAGTGACAAAAATTGTTACAAATTTTAGTTCTTCTTATATAAAACCGCTTTATACATCATAAAGACTTGCATTGGTAAAACATTATTTTAAAAGATTTAGTTTTCGTCTCCAGGGGTAGGAAATGTTATTATTTTTTTTTTTGGTACATTCGGTATTTTGTGGTACATATGGTAACTAATATGTTTAAAAACTTTAAGTTTTTCTTAAATAAAACCATTTTTGGTATCATTAAGATTTGCATTGATTAAAAATAAATTTAAAAATTTAAAGTTCCCATCCAGGGTTTCGAAATTAAAAATTTTTTTATACAATACATAACCAAAAATCAATTAATGTCGTTTTTTTCCAAGTTAAAATTGTTTTTTATTTCGGCAAAACAAAATTGGTATTGAAAATTTAAAAAAAATAAAAATTTTGATTCCTGGGTTGGATACTGCAATATTTTGTATAACATGAACGTTACTAAAATGGTTAAAAATTTGTACTTTTGCTTAAATAAAACCGCTTTACACATTATGCTAAAAAAATTTTTAAAAATTAAAATTTCTTTCCCAAGGGTGGGAAATTTGGAATATTTTTTTTAAGTAACCAAAAAACGCAACTGAAGTTGTTTTTATTTTTTGCTAACTGAAACTATTTTATAAGTTAGAAAGCAGACGTACGTTAGTGAAGGGTATATAAGATTCGGCACAGCCGAATATAGCACTTTTACTTGTTGTCACTTTCATGTACTACAATATATATCAGTTATCCAACCCTGTAATCGAAATTTTGTTTTCTTTTAATTTTTAATACTAACTTTGTTTTGCCAGAATAAAAAATAATTTTAGCCAGGATTAAACGACGTTAGTTGATTTTTGGTTATTTTAGATTAAAAATATTTAAATTTCCTAACCCTGGGTGAGAACTTTTTATTTAAAAAATTTTTTTTTCATCAATGCAAATCTTCATGATGTATAAAACGGTTTTATTTAGGAAAAACTTAAAATTTTTAAACGTTTTAGTTGTTATATGTACCACGAAATACCGAATATGCCAAAAAAAAACTTTTATTTTCCCATCCCTGGAATTTTTTTTTAAGTTGTAAATAGACATTTGAGGAGTTCCAAAGCATGACATAGGTTTAATTTACATATAAACAAAAAATAATTGGTATGTTAAATCGAATTAAGATTCATTGGCTAATTGTTCGAAATTAATTAAAATCTCAGAAAAACATGATGATAAATATTCCAAGGCACACAGGAAAGTCAATATCAGTTTTATTAAACTTACACAGCAGAGCAGAACAGCTGCTTTCGAAAGTCGCAACACTTTCATCATCAGTGCTCATGTGTATATTGTGTTTATCACCACTGTTTAGGTGGCTTAGTTGAATGTGATAACAGTTCGTATTTACACAAATTTTATTGTGAAAAAGAATCCGAGAACTGTATCAAGCTGATGTTAACACGTTTTTGTTTTGATACCCGTGTTACCGTTTGATTATTTTCTTCATGTCCCATTTTTCTGAATTTTATGTTCCATTATACATTAAATAAAACTTTTTTGGTTTGAATTTTATACTTAAGTATAAGTGCACGTTTTTCCAATTGTCATTGGTAGCTCCAGCCTTAGCTTAAATTTGTATGGTAGTTATTTTAACGAACAGTTTATATTGCTATGTTAAATCGAATTAAGATTCATTGGCTAATTGTTCGAAATTAATTAAAATCTCAGAAAGACATGATGATAAATATTCCAAGCCACACAGGAAAGTCACCGTTCACATATACTTAAGTATAAAATTCAAACCAAAAAAGTTTGAATTAATATATAATGGAACAAAAAATTCAGAAAAGTGGGACATGAAGAAAATAATCAAACGGTAACACGGGTATTAAAACAAAAACGTGTTAACATCAGCTTGATACAGTTCTCGGGTTCTTTTTCACAATAAAATTTGTGTAAATACGAACTGTTATCACATTTAACTAAGCCACCTAAACAGTGGTGATAAACACAATATACACATGAGCACTGATGAAGAAAGTGTTGCGACTTTCGAAAACAGCTGTTATCCTCTGCTGTGTAAGTTGAATAAAACTGGCGTTGACTTTCCTGTGTGCCTTGGAATATTTATCAGCATGTCTTTCTGAGATTTCAATTAATTTCGAACAATTAGCCAATGAATCTTAATTCGATTTAACATGGCAATATAAACTGTTTGTTAAAATAACTACCAAAAAATAATTGGTTTTTGGTGTTAATTTTGAGTGGAGAAATAAGGGTAAGCCTCCCAGCTCTGCAACCGTCCTTCCGATTTTTCAATACCACTTTATGTTAGCTCATTTACAATCGATGAGTCCAAGAACGAAGTCTCTAGCTCTTCTGGGGGCTTGAGAAAACCGATTTGACGTACGGACAGACAGACGGACATCGCTCAATCGTCATCGCTATTCATAAGGATTCAGAATACATATACTTAATTTGGTCGCATATTAATATCGAAGATATTACACACGGAATGACAAACCTAAATGTACCCTTTCACTTTTTTGTGAAGGGTATCAAAATAACAGCCATAAGTATATACAAATATACATATGTACATACATAACAACTGAGTCTAAGAAAATATGTTAAGTTACGCAAAAAAACATTAGAAAGAGAATAAATAAGCCATTGGATTTGGTTGCTACATACTTGTCCCCCGCATCAAAGAGAAGCACAAAATTTTTTAATATTAATAACACAGCTTTACAAATTTTAAATTTGGAAAAAAAACCAAGAACACCACATGCCTAGATAAGTTAGTTGGGACCTCCTGAACACGAAATCCGCCGTAATATTTTTTCCTAAGTACTGTTTTTAGATAACGGTACTTTTGTGTTTTTCGTTGTATGGTCCCACTCAAACCCTTGTGGAGCCCAACAGAAAAGATCGAGATAAATCGCATATCGTTGAAAAGGTAACTGAATGCCTTTTCCGTCGAAATGCTGTAAATTTTTATGAGACAAGAAATGGCTGAGTTATGGTACCTCAAAGTTCAAAACTTGCCTATTTTTTACGTTTGTTTCAAAATTTTTCATTTTTATTAAAATTTTTTTCTACGTTATAGAAAAAATCTGGAATGTTTTATTTATTTACCAAATATTTTATTTAGTTGTTAACATTTTAAGAGTAATTTGAAAAAAAAAAACGGATGAAAAATAAAGTTTTAATTAAGGATTTTTGTGGAACGGCAATATATTCATTTTCATTGGTCACACACTATATTCGGAGTAAATTCAAAAAATTTAAACTAAAATGAAAAGGTAATTGAATGCCTTTTCCGCCGATAAGCTATAAATTTTTATGAGACAAGAAATGGCTGAATTATGGTACCTCAAAATTAAAAATTTGCCCATTTTTTACATTTGTTTCAAAATTTTTCATTTTTATTTCAATTTTTTCTTTATTATAGAAAAAATCTGGAATGTTTTATTTTTTTACCAAATATTTTATTTAGTTGTTAACATTTTAAGAGTAATTTGAAAAAAAAAACGGATGAAAAATAAAGTTTTAATTAAGGATTTTGTGGAACGACAATATATTCATTTTCATTGCTCACACACTGTATTCGGCGTAAATTAAAAAAATTTTCAATTACCTCTTCAACGATATGCGATTTATCTCGATCGGACTTTTCGGTTGGGCTCCACAAGGGTTTGAGTGGGAACATACACCGAAAAACACAAAAGTACCGTTATCAAAAAAAACGGTACTTAGGAAAAAAAAAATTGCAGCGTTTTTCGTGTTGAGGAGGTTCCAATTAACTTGTCTAGGCATGTTGCGTTCTTGGTATTTTTTGGCTGTAAACTAGTGTAATATATGGCGTGCAACATCTTTATATTATAGTGTCTTTGGTAAAAGGGTATTTTGCATGGTTCTTGGAATTAAAAATTATAATATGGTATATTTCACTAACCTATAATAATTACAGTGTAATTCTAAATCGATGGTGGATTCTAGTATTTATTGTAGAAGTATGTGGAGATATTGATGGACAATGAGTGCGCCAGTATTAATTTGAATATTTGTTGGTCTGATTACTTTTTGGTGAGTTACCCAATGGTTTTTACAAGGCATGTCGCAAAAGTCATGCATCCCTTTTTGTACATACCGTAATGTAAAAAATAACTCGTAAAAAAATGAGAGAAAGATCATTCAAATACATCTACAGTGTAGATTCTACACTGATACCACATCAAATCATATACTTAATTTCGTTTGCTTACGACAACTACTCTAATGCCCAGTTTTTAACTTCAAAATTAAGTTCTATTTAAACTTAAAGTCTATTTAAATACAAAATTCATTTTTACCGATCATATTTAAATACAACTTAAATAAAACTGAAATATCCCTCATTGGACACTTAAATGTTATTTTAATAAAGCACAGTAAGCATATGACTTTGACTTTTCCTCTTTTAAGAAAGAGAAAACATTGCAATGTTTAGCAAAATTTGCTAAAAAATTTAAAAAAAGTTACATAGATATAGTTAATTACATAGCTTTACAAATTTTTAATTTGAAAAAATACCAAGAACGCCACATGCCTAGATAAGTTTATTTGGACCTCCTGACACCAAAAACGCTGTAATTTTTTTTTTCTTAAGTACCGTTTTTTAGATAACGGTACTTTATGTTTTTCGGTGTATGGTCCCTCTCAAACCCTTGTGGAGCAAACCCAAAAGCCTGATAGAATTGAATAGCACATCATTGAAAAATTAATTGAATGCCTTTTCCGTCGATGTGCTGCAAATTTCTATGAGATAAAAATGGCTGAGTTATGGCATCTCAAAGTTCGAAATTTAATTTTTCATTTTTATTTAGTTTTTTTTTCTACGTTATAGTAAAAATCTGGAATGTTTTATTATTTTACCAAATAGTTCATTTTTAAGCGTAATATGAAAAAAAAGTCGGATGAAAAGTAAAGTTTTTATTAAGGATTCTGTGGAACGCCATTTCATTGCTCACACACTATATTCGGCGTAAATTCAAAAAATTTAAATATAAATGACGAGCGACCACTTACATTGAAATTTCCAAATGAGCTGGACCTGAACACTCATTAAATGCTTAATCACCGTACAGAGCCCGAATTTGAGGTCCATCAAATATACCGCCTTCGATTTTGCTCGCTGTGGCTCTCGGAAATTTTTTAAGGTAATTTTGGCAACTTTTGCCAATGCCATTGATAAGCGTTGAGTCAAAGATTGCATATCTTCAACTTTTAGTTTCAAATATTACACCTAAATTACAGTTCATATATAGTTATTTGGATATTTTCCCCACGAACTTGGGCTCCGAAAGTGTTGAACAAGGTGAAAGATTTCACCAGGAAATGGAAGAAATCGAGATGAACAAATGATGGCGGACTATTGTTGGTTCCTCAATCGCGAAGATCCATCCGAAAAAAAACGCAAAAGTTCAAGTTGCTCGTCATTTTAATTTAAATTTTTTGAATTTACGCCGAATATAGTGTGCGAGCAATGAAAATGAATATATTGTCGTTCCACAAAATCCTTAATAAAAACTTTATATTTCATCAGTTTTTTTTCAAGTTACGCTTTAAATGTTGGTAACTAAATAAACTATTTGGTAAAAAAATAAAATATTCCAGATTTTTACCATAACGTAGAAAACAAACGAAATAAAAATAAAAAATTTTAAAAAAACGTAAAAAATTGTTGAATTTTGAACTTTGAGGTGTCATAACAGAAATTTGTAGCACATTGACGGAAAAGGCATTCAATTAACTTTTCAATGATATGCGATTAAATTCGATCGGACTTTTGGGTTGAGCTCCACAAGGGTTTGAGTGGGACCATGCACCGAAAAACACAAAAGTACCGTTATCTAAAAAATGGTACTTAAGAAAAAAAAAATTACAGGGTTTGTCGTGTTCAGGAGGTCCCAATTAACTTATCTAGTCATGTGGCGTTCTTGGCATTTTTTCAAATTAAAAATTTGTAAAGCTGTGTTATTTGAAGTATTTAAATATGACTAAAAAACTGAAAGCGTATTTAAATACAACTTAAGTTTATGGAAAAATGAAATAATGTTGCACTTAAATACGAAGTAAAAAACTGAGCATAAGACTTATTTTGAGTTTTTTAATTTTTGATGATTCTTAAATATTGAAGTATTTGTGCGCTTTGTGGTTCTTGTCTATTCTTCCAGATATAAGGATTTGTGCATCCTAGGGGTAGCCTTAAGCCTATTTTGTCGAAAACTCACAAGTAATTAAACTGATCCTATATTTATTTGTCTACGGTAACTCAACATTTTATTTGTCTACGGTAACTCATCTAGGAGATATATTTTGTTTTCTGAATTCATTTAATTTTTCAATATTAAAGAATATGTAGGCGTACTTCTTTTTATAATGTTAACAAGTCGATCTTGATACATCTGATCGCTTTAATTCTTGGAACTAGTTGTTCGAGGTTTTTTTGAATTGTAGATTATAAATCTATTATCAGATTTTGAAAATTCATAGTGGCGTCCCCAGATTCGCAATCTTCTATTCCAAAAACAACCAGGTAAAGAGTTTCAAAACATAAAAGCATTCAGGTTTATCAACACAAATCCAATAGCGCTACAATATATTTTCTACCATATTGGATCCGCCAATTCGAATTTTCAACATCCTATACCAGATTCGTAACCCTTATAACGGGTTTCGAGCTATAAAAGCTTATTTAAATTTCTACGGAATTTGAAACTATTATATCCATCTTATTCGAGCTTAGGTTCAGGACTATATTTACAGTTTCAGCAAATACACAACAGACGATGATGATGTAAATGACATAATAGTCAATACTTACAACACTGAGGAACTTCTTGATGAAATAAGCCGAAAGGGAGATGCAAGTAATTTTTCTGATAATAAACCATATGATGAAAGCGAAGACGATTGAAATATATCCAACAATAATTATAAAAGTGCCCAAAGGAAGATCCCACAAACGACAAAATCACACCGCTTAATTTGAAATATGTTACAGTGTTATTTTATTTTATTTTATTTATTTTATTTATTTATTTTACAGTCTATGAATTTACAATTCTTACAGACTATTTACATACATATACAGATTAAAATTCAAAGAAATATCAATTATTGGCTGTTATTTAATGCAAACAAAATATTTCGTTTAATCAAATTTTCACTGAAAGAGAAATCAACATAATAATATATCTTGTTAAAGTCCTTACAGCATCTAATAAAAGGATCAGAATTAGCGTAATTTGTTCTTAGAAATTTAATATTAAGTAGACAGAAGAAACGAGTAGGACGTTGAGGAACACAAAATGATAAATTTTCAATTAAGAATTCAGAGCAGGTTTTACCATTAATTATATTTAAAATAAATAAAGTGTTTAACATAGATCTTCGACTACTTAGGGATGGTAACTTAATAAGAGCTAGTCTAGCTTTATAAGAAGGCAAACAAAATGGGTTCCATTGCAAACTTCGAAGACATCCGGTACTGTAATTTTAAAAGATGCTACTATTCTTGGTTCTGTGTAGGAAAATTTGTACACTGATACACCTAAGTTGGTACCACAATTCAAATTTATGTACGATTGGAGTTCTTCGACAGTAGTATCGGACGCTAGTCGAGACACGAAAATTGTTTTATTTGGCGGTATAACTCTAAGTGTATTGGGACGATTCATAATAGAGTTAACGTTACTTGACGATGCTAAAGTTTGAGCATTACTAGTACACTCATCTGGCAAATTATTTGTTACTGCAGCACTAACAGGAGTCCCTAGGGCTACTGCATTGCTTAAAACGTTATTTGATGAAACATGATTTGCTGGAGAATTCATGTCACTGCTCGCAGAATTAGAACCAGATGCTACAGGTAAATCAAATGGAGAGGCACGGTTTTTGGATGTTTGCGTGGAATTATTTTCCATTGGCACAGAGATTACAGGAGTCCCTAGGGCTACTGCATTGCTTAAAACGTTATTTGATGAAACATGATTTGCTAGAGAAATCATGTCACTGCTCGCAGAATTAGAACCAGATGCTACAGGTAAATCACATGGAGAGGCACGATTCTTGGATGTTTGCGTGGGATTATTTTCCATTGGCACAGAGATTCGATCTTTATTTTTATTAGCTTTCCTAGCAGATTTCCTACGCTTAGGAGAAGGTTGGATGGGTGATTTTAATTTTTCAAGCGGTTTATAATCGTCAAAAAGTTTGCCATATGTAGAAATACGGTCCGAAAGCTTGCTTACTTCATTCTGTATTTCGTTAAAGTAAGTCTTAGTACCTTGAAAAAATCTGTAGAAACTAACATCAATCTTTTTACATCTATTGCAGCACCAACGTATAGAATCATTTTTTGAGATAGCATCAGCTACAATCACTGAAAGTCCACTACATTTAAAGTGACACAAATCGTGGCACAGCCAACAGCATATCATATTTTCATAATCGGTATCAAGAGTACATCCATTATTTAGACAAGACATCATATGGATTTATTTGTAAAATAACAGTAGGGTAAAAGAGCAATTTAAAATGTTCGCTGGGTTTACCAAAATCAACTCACCAACAGATGGCGACACAGATATAAATCAATTAACGAATGATAATAAATGTATCAAAATTTTCAGCATAGCCAGCTGATCGCACAGGTGGAATAATTTGTGACTATCAGAAGAATTTAAGTAGAGATGATAGTATGTATGTCCAAACATGCATGTATGATTGTCGATATTTAGGTATGTATGTGTGTGCGTATACTTAGCCCCAATTCGAAGTAATATTGAATCAGGCCTAAAAATTACAATTTAATTCAGCACCCAATTACACAATTCCTTCAGCAACAATTCAAGCAGCAAAAACACAGCACAGATAAAAATTTTAATGAAGTAATAATTAACTTTTGGAAAACTTTTCACGGAGCGACAGTAAACACGTCTTGAAGTATATCCAGAGCTGGTGACTTATATTCCAAGAACAACAAAGGAGTAAAATTAATGCTGAAGAGGTTAAAATAGCATGTAGCGTTTGGAAAGTACGCGCAAAGTATGTAAAATAGGGGGACTTTGTATACAACACATCCTCAAAAAGAAATAGTGTTGTTCTCATTGTAAGCCGACATTAATAAACTACTTTGCAAAAAGTGCGTATGATATTATCCTAAAACAGCGTTGATCATCAGGAAGCAAATTTTTGCATACCGAATTCACACGTATTTTAATTTTCTTGCATTTAGTCTTCTCTGAGACAAATTTTTGCTTGTCTCTTTACTCAATTTACTCAAACGCACTGTGAAAAGTTTTTTATGTATGCTGTATGGAAAGCATTTACATATGTTAAAAAATGCTTCTGGACAAATCTGGATTCCGACTAATATCCCGAAATTTAAAAAATTTTCTAAAATGAAAACATGATTCCTTCCATTTACCTTTGTGAGAAAATCTTTTAATTTCTAAAATTTACTTGTTCTAAACAGCGCAATAAATTGAGTTTAATAAACTTAAAAAGTATACTTTTGTTGCGAAACTGCAATAAAAATATTAACATTTGAAATTTTATTGAGCTTTAAAATGATGATAAGTTGAAGGAGGAGGTGCAGAAGGAGAAGGTAAGTTGAATAGAGGTGCACAATATAAATCTAATATTGTATAAGTGAGCGAAAAAGGTAAACACACAGGCAGAAACAATTTGCTGTTACTAATTTAGTTGAAACTAAAACTCACTTTATTATAAATTTTTTAAGAAGCTTATACATCTGAAATAAATTCTTTATTTCAGATATTCCCATTTTTTCACAAAAAAACTTAAATGAATTTAAATTAGAACTTTAACTTTCCCACAAATTTTTTCTATTTATGGAAAGCTGATATACATACGTTAAGTAATTAATTATGTTTTAACACTTTTTTGTTTTTTCCAACAAATAATTGGGAAAATCTAAGAATGTTTTATTGAGGGTGTATTCAGAAAAAGATTCCCTACAATGCATTTTATTAGTTAGTTTTTTAAAGGGGAAAACCCCTTTAAAAACCATGTACATGTAAATTTCTAAGGCTCTTAGACAAAAAACTGTTTCTTAAATTTATGTTTCCAGGAATTAAGAAAATGAAAAATCGTTTTATTGAGAGTGCTTTCAACAATACTCAAGCACTTGTAATTTCCACTATAAGATTACAAAGACGAAAACGTCCTACAATGCATTTTATTGCAGGTAGTTTTTTAAAAGGGTTTTTCCTCACAAAAAGAAAAAAACGTTGGAATGTTATATTATTTTCTATATTTTTAAGCCTTACAGGTAAACTAGGGTAGTAATTGTAAATACACCGTATGACATACACAGTATTTCATATATATATAATTTTCTCGCAGAGTGTTTGAGAAAAATTAGGAAAAAGATAAGCAAGAATTTGTCTTAAAAGGCTAAATGAAAGAGAATAAGAATACGTGTGAATTAGATTTGCAAAACTTTGCAAATGATCGATTACCACAGTTCTAAAATTACGATTCGCATTCACAAAAAAATATGGGATTTTCAAACGCTGCTGTTTTAACCAGACGGACTCAATGTATTCATTATGCCTTAAAAATCAAAATATTCCTGATCTTTAGATGTGATGAATTAGCCAAAACAGAGTGGTATGATGATTTTTTCATTAAATTTAGCAATTATTTTGGCAAAATATAATTAGCAGTACATCAATAAGATATGATTAGGGCTAATATTACTTTAAATGGTCGCTTTATAACCGAGATTAAATATATAAATCCCACAATTAACGAAATCATTAATACACTGCTGAAGGCCTCTTTAATTCTTGTTTTAGGTCTGTAAGACCTCTGGGCTCTATCCCATAATCTGTTTTGTTTTACACGTGCTATCATTGCAGAGAAGGAGTTCCATTTTCACTTATTTATCAATGGTCCTTAGAAGACCTAAATGGCTTTGAGTATGCCTTTATATGGACACACACACACACATATATATATATATATATATATATATATATATATATATATACATATATATATATATATATATATATATATATATATATAAATATATATATATATATATATATATATATATATACAGTGAAAACTCTCATAATCGGACAATCACTGTCGCGGCATTTTTGTCCGGTTATAAGAGGTGTCCGCTTAAAAAGTACACACTTATTTTTTAATATGTATTTTATTTTATAATGCTACACTTTATTAAAACATTTTATTGCGGTTGGAGAAATTGATTCAGGGGTGACTGTTTTCATATATGAAGAATTTTTTTTAAGCTAGTCCGGCCTAACGTATTCAATGTTAATAAAACAAATTATAAAATTTTTTACCCAACGTTTCGACAATTGTTTGTTGACTTCTTCAGGGGTTCTTTTGTAATATCATAGTTATTATTACATTAGATACATACTGATAACACTACTAGTGATATTAAATTAATATCACAGGTATATTTTAAGCACAGTCAAATTTTAAAAGTTGGTATTGCAGCTTATCTTATTTAATAGCAACAATATAGCTAACTGTTTTAATTTAGACCAGTTCGATTTGAGCTGTTGAGTTTCAAAATGACTTTCAATGTTCTTTATCTGTTGGAACGCGACAAAGTCATCTCTTGCAAAATGCTTTAAACAGGAAATTTGTTTTAGTGCTTCATCATAAGAATTTATGAAATCAGGTACTACTACATTTACCTTATCTTCAGAGCCTTCAGACTGACTTAGTTCCGAAACAGCGCTAGAATACGCTTTCATCTACTTTTAAAAATTCGTCAAAGCCATTTGATTGAGGGAAAAGTTCTACTAAATTTGCGTACGTTGAAAATGAGATATCATCCTCGACATCAAAATCCGGAAGGTCGTCAATAGTTTCTGAGAATCCTGCTTTCAGAAAGCAGTTTTGTATTGTTGCTGATTCAAATTGATCCCAAGAGGCTTTGATAATGTATAAAGCTTCAAGAACGTCAGTAGATTTTGCTGCTGCTGAACTTGCTGTATTAACTTTTGTTAGTAAGTGCTTTAATATTAAGCCTCTGTAATGAACCTTAAAATTTTGGATTATACCATGATCAAGAGGTTGGCAACCTGTAGTTGTATTTGGAGGCAAAACCAACATTTTTATATGTGTTAAATATCATTCTCTAGAACGAGATCTTTAACAAAAATATACCAGTTGAATAATAGTTGTATTTGCTTGGTATATTTTTTTGGAGTGGCTTTGAAAAATTGGTTTTGATTTCAACGCTTCTGTCAGGTTATGAGGGATATTTACTGCATTATTTTTAAAATTTAGTGTCCGTGTCCGGTTAAGGGGATACATTTTGTATGAAAAAACAATTGGAAAAATGGTTCTGCAAAGTTTGTTCGGTTATTGAAGATGTCCGGTTATGGGAGGTGTCCGTTAGGAGAGGTTTAACAGTATTTATATGTATATATATACATATATATATATATATATATATATATATATGTATATATATATATATATATATATATATATATATATGTATGTATATATATATATATATATATATATATATATATATACATATATATATATATATATATATATATATATATATGTATATATATACATATAAATACTGTTAAACCTCTCCTAACGGACACCTCCCATAACCGGACATCTTCAATAACCGAACAAACTTTGCAGAACCATTTTTCCAATTGTTTTTTCATACAAAATGTATCCCCTTAACCGGACACGGACACTAAATTTTAAAAATAATGCAGTAAATATCCCTCATAACCTGACAGAAGCGTTGAAATCAAAACCAATTTTTCAAAGCCACTCCAAAAAAATATACCAAGCAAATACAACTATTATTCATGTATATATATATATATATATATATATATATATATATATATATGTATATATATATATATATATATATATATATATATGTATATATATATATATATATATATATGTATGTGTATATATATATATATATATATATATATATATACATACATATATATATATATATATATATATATATATATATACATATATATATATATATATGTATATATATATATATATATATATATATATATATGTATATATATATATATATATATATATATATATATGTATATATATATATACATCATACGGTTGACAGCCGTATTTCTTGCAGAAGTATTGCCACACAATTACTTCGCTTTCATAACTGAGCTACTGAAACAGCTGAGCTTCTAAAATAACTGAGCTAGTGAAACAACTGAGCTACAGAATTATCTGAGCTACTGAAACAATTGAGTTGCTGAATGAACTGAAGGAATTAATTTAGTAAAGTGGTCGGAGCTGAAAAAAGCGTTCACTGAAAGGAGCTGTTTTATATTATACAATTCCTATCGTATAATTTTTGTTTTTCTCTTTTTAACTGGGTTAAAAGAAATACTATGTTTTGTTGATTCCACTTTTTATATTAACCATTCAAAGCAAATAAATTTAAAAAAAAACATTTTGAAATAAAATTTTATTTCGACACGAAATTCGGTTCTGTGAGACTTAAATAATTTTTTAATAAGCTTAATAAGAAAAATTTGGACACAGGTTGTTTTATTTATTATACGATTACACTGCTCTGCAAAAAATAATTTTTTGCCGCTCCTTTAAATAAAGCAATATGCACTATTTGGAGTTTGATGAGCTAAACTCGAATCCGTCTGTTGAATATTTGCTTTAAAGTTTTTAAATTCCATTTTTAACCTGAATTTTTTCTCAACTAATTTCTGAATAATTCCAAAACGATAACAGATAAAGAAAAACTGTATGTAATTAAAATAAAAACAATTTTGTTACACATCTTCTGGGGTTTTACTTTTTACATTCGGATGACTCGTTCCCGAGTTAGGGTGAAATATGTCTACGTACTTGGCTAATTTAGAGGCAAAAAATTGCCACACTTTCAAAAAAAAATCTGGACTTGATGGAAAAAAACCGAAAACGGATTTGAATTTAGCACATCAAAATCCATGTAATCGACATAGTTTTGTTCAAAGGCTGCTGAGCCGTGTTATTGATTGACTGTTTTTATCATATAATGGAACAAATTTTGAAATTATTATCTGCAAAGGACAATGTGAAATTATTTGTAGTTTTTGAAAACTTAACAGATGAATACAAATCAGGAAATGATAAATGATTTGTAACCGTAAATACATTAGATCCTTAGACTAAGGGAATTCAAAAAAAAAAATAAACAGTTGTTCCAAATATTGAAACCTTACTGAATACAGCGGATATGAATATACCGCTCATTTAAATTTTACCATCGTTATCATAGTTTGCTATCGAAAATGATTTATTACTCACAAAACAAATTGAACATTGGAACAGCGTTCAAGCCTGTCCATTCTTAAAAAAAGTTTAATGTAGAATGGTAAAAAAGTCGTTCTGAATATATTATATACATATTTATGTGTGTATAACTTTTGAAATAGTTGTCTTATATACATAGCCAATCCTAAGGTACACTTGACGCTATGTAGTTTATATTCTCCTAAATTATTAATTATTAAATAATTACTAATGGTAACAAGATAATGCATACTCACTTTGATGTTCTCTCACTAGTGTTATATCATTGATTTTTTAACCAAACTGTTGTTATAAAATATATGTATTTGTTTAATCCATTTCAATATGGAACTATTAGCGGTTAATACATCAGATCAATAAAGTTGTAAATGCGTAATGAAGGTTTCGTTTTCCACAATTTTTTTTCGTGTAACATCACACAACTTTTTACACAATGGTTCTATATTTAACAAGTGACGATTTTTACAATGTAATACTTTTAACAATTGGAAGAACAATACTTATATATTTATATGCCATATATAAGTACATATATGTATGTATGTATGTATGTATTTCAGAGCACGGTAATGTTAATCATAAAAAATTTCTGTTAAAAACATGGCTGTTCAATTGATTTCAACTTTTTGTTTATGAACGTTTTCCGCTCAAGCAAAATAATTGAGAGCGAAGAAAAACATTACGACCGTTAAACCTCAAGTCTTGACCACGTCTAAAATATATTTTGCATGTGCCACAAATGAATACATACACTAACCAACGAACCAACAAATTCACCCATTATTTTTCATTAGATGATTGTTGAATGTGTAGACTTTTATTTTAATCTGGTGGGGCGGATTTCTTTGGAATATGGAAGGTATGCACGTTCCTGTATTTTAAGTGAAAAGAGAAGCATTTGATTGTTAGAGAACCTCTAATTATTAAAAAAAACAGTTGTATTAGGAATGAATGTATACATGTGGGTCAAAGTTCTTTTTGGGAATAAATTGAGGCAGTTATTAAATAAAGGTCAGTATTTTCAAAAACAATTATATCCTATATCATATATGTACATATATAAGCGCATCGCAGAATTACCTTTGACTTAACAACAAATACACTGCTCAGTAGCCAAATCCTCCTTTGAATAAAACTATATGGACTATATGGATTTTGATGCGCTAAGCTCGAATCCGTTTTCTGTTTTTTTCCATCAGGTCCAGAATTTCTTTATGGTCGTGGCAATTTTTTGCCCCTAAATTAGTTAGGTACGTTGACATATTTCTCCCTAACTCGGGAACGATTCATCCGATTTTAAACAGTAAAACACCAGAAGATGTGTAATAAAACTATTTTTATTTTAGTTTAAAACAGTTTTTCTTTCTCTCTTATCGTTTTGGAATTATTCAGAAATTAATCGAGAAAAAAATATTTTTTCGTGCGAAATTCGTCATATATTCCAGTTTAAAAATGTAATTTCAAAAAAATTAAAACAAAAATTCAGTACTTTGAACTTTTGTCTGATAGCTACAGGTCTTAGAAATAAAAAAAGCTGTAAACCATAAAAATCGATTAAAAAATTTAGACCGATTAGTGTAAATGACCTATTGTTGTTGGTGTCTGATAACGGTGGATTAATTTCTTTACTTAATAGGGGTCA
The DNA here is from genome assembly GCA_963675445.1 of Linnaemya vulpina. Classification (NCBI taxonomy): domain Eukaryota; kingdom Metazoa; phylum Arthropoda; class Insecta; order Diptera; family Tachinidae; genus Linnaemya; species Linnaemya vulpina. Next base: position 64,540,968 of record OY776277.1, on the reverse strand, counting down.
ATGCAATTGAATATAAAAGTAGTATTAATTGCACATTCAAAGTCAAAAGTTGAAAATGAGTGATTTAGAAGAAACAGAAGTCAGTGGAACAATAAGAAGTAGAGGAAAATATGCCAATATTTCAAAAAATGTGAAACTAATGATTATAAAATTGTATGAGGAAGGGAATACCATCGCGGAAGTACCTCGTATAACGTCAGTAAATATAAACGCCACTAAAACTATTATTTCGCGATATAAAAAAAATTACTGCGAACTAGTGGAACTTCGTCGTGGAAAAAATAGGTAAAAAAAATTAAGTCCCCAAATCCTGGAAAAAATTGAGACGATTGTGGAAAGTGAGCCGAGAATAACTTTGAAAAATATTCGAAAAAATTAATAATAAATTAACTATTTGACATACTGTCGTCGTACTATTATAATATGAAATTTATTTGGTAGTTATTTTAACGAACAGTTTATATTGCTATGTTAAATCGAATTAAGATTCATTGGCTAATTGTTCGAAATTAATTAAAATCTCAGAAAGACATGATGATAAATATTCCAAGGCACACAGGAAAGTCAACATCAGTTTTATTCAACTTACACAGCAGAGCAGAAATTAGGAATCCTTTGGATAACAATAAAAGTATTTATAAGGCAAAATGAAAAAGTATTAACTATGTGACATACTATCATTGTACTATTATAATATGAAATTTATTTGTTGGGTGGTTAAGCAATGTCTATATAAATTATATAAAGGTGTAGAAAAATAAAATAGAGTCATATCGAATAAAAGTTGTTTGTTGGGTTTTGGTTTGTATAAGTTTCATAGCCTACTACACTTATTATAATGTGATTTTTTGAAATCATTTGTGAATTTTTATAGTTAATTTATTAACATACTTCTCAGATGGTTTATAAAAGTCTTTTAATAAGTTGAGAAGTTTGAAACTTTTCAAAACTGTGGTTGAAGTCTACTTTTAATAAGTTGAGAAGTTTGAAACTTTTCAAAACTGTGGTTGAAGTCTACTGACGATTTGGTAAAAAGCGCCAATGAAATGCATATAGACATTGCTTAACCACCCAACAAATAAATTTCATATTATATTCGAAAAAAGTTATTTGAACAATTTAATGTAACGCTTGCATTGTCTACAATTTTCAACGGTTTAAAAGAACTCAAAATAACGCTGAAAATGGCTTCCATCGAAATGGACCGTATGAATAGCGCATCGGCTATTGAAAACCGTCGACAGTGTGCCTCAGAATTTGCAATTTGGTCTCCTCAACAAAAAGAAAAGATGATTTTTATAGATGAGTGCGGGTTTAACTTACACTTACGGCGTTCACAAGCACGTGCTTAGGTAGGTGAAAGAGCTCATGTTGTTGTGCCAACCGTAAGGGGAAGGAACGTTACTTTAATTGCTGTTATAAATAATGCTGGTGTTGTTTACCATAAAGTTTTTTCCCTTTCCACTCTAAATTCAGCCCGTTTCCAAATATTTCTTAGGGAGCTCCAGGATAAAATGGAATGCAGCCCAGAGTTACAAATTTCATTTTTAATTATGGATAATGCCAGAATTCATAAAACAAAGGAAATTCGAAATATGGTGGATAATAGTGGCTGTACACTTAAATTTTTACCACCTTATTCTCCTATGCTGAACCCGATAGAGAAAGCATTTTCTAAGACAAAATTCTACGCCCGATCATTATTAAGTGACATTACCACAGAGCATAACATAGTAAGTATAATTGAGGAAAGTGTCGCACAAATTAATCAAAATTCCTAAAGCTGTCAGTGGACAAATTCTTCATTAATTTTAACAAGTGTTAATTACAAATTAATATGTTTAATATGTTTTATTTTTTTCTATTGTTTTCTATTAAATTTTAAAACTGGTTTAATTTAATTTGAAAAATGTTTAATTGAATTTGAATAAAGTTTAATTTATTCTGAAAGTGTTTAATTTATTTTGAAAAAGGTTTCGTTCATTTTGAAAAAGGTTTCATTTATTTTGAAAAAGGTTTCGTTCATTTTGAAAAAGGTTTCATTTATTTTGAAAAAGGTTTAATTTAAACTGTAAATGCTATATAAAGCAAATATTTCCACTTTGCTGAGAGCTACAGATCTTAGAAATAAAAAAAACTATAAACTAGAAATAAAAAAACTATAAACATATAAAAATGGGTTAAAAAAATATTTAATTCCACGAACCATGCAAACTACTGTTGCACTTTAGTTCCATTACCATCTCTTCTAACGAAACGCTATCGTTATGCATATGTAAGGTTGGTTGCATTACAATATTGGGGTTTTCAACCGATATTTATGGTTTATATATATATATATATATATATATATATATATATATATAAATATATGGTACATATATATAAAAATATGGTTTATTATTCTTTGCCAAGCAGTGTAATCTTAGTAGATACGTACTTTCGAAAGGGGCATAGGAATCAGGGCTGCTTTTAGCCTTTTATATCAAGCTTAAAATTTTTATTTCGAGAATTTTCTAAACAATTATAAGTTTACCTGGTAGTGCGACGGATAAATAAATAATAATAATATCAGGTTTCAAGTACAGAGGAAGATGGTTTGGTTCCCCACGTACTCCTCGAATTGTTCACGTTCTTTGCCGACATATTGGTATCTCACAATTTACTTTTGCCTCCGCTACTAGATATAGTAGTCTTGTAGGGAGCATACCTTCGATACTACTTTTTACGATTGCTTTTGCTGTTATTAGCTCTTCCTTAAAATCTGCTGGTTCTACCACACACAACCGATTGTCCTCATATGCCCATATGGTGATAATATCTGACTCTTATGGCCGTCATATCTGGGAGCTACCTCATGATCCTAAGTTATAGCTCGTTTAGTCTTTCTTGGTTGTCTAATGGATCAAGTACTGAGAAACCTGCAGTGAAAGAAATGCTTGGTATATCTACTTGACATGGACATCTTCAACGGATATCATCAGCTGGCTTAAAAAAACGTCTGCGTCTGAAAGTGCATTATTTCAGAGAAGAAATAAATATTTGGAGCATCTGCTGATATAATTTAAACAGGTAAATATAAAAAAAGCAGCGAAGGATTGGCATTATCCGAAAAACCTCCATTAATTGCTCAGCTTTTTGGCCTTTCCGTTTACTAACAAAGCTTCGTACCAAGTTTTCCAGTACAGTCCGCATGATCTTACAAAAAACTCAATACCAGATCGTTGAGGTGAGCCACAGGAAAATTCATTCCAGAAACTAAAGGAACTATTGTGCAAGTCATCACTATTAATAGGAGTAATGAATTACAAGAAGGGAATGAATATGATAATAGTGAGTTACAGTTACACTTGTCAAACATTTGACCTAAAAACCGTAATCACTAAACAATGATTTGGATATGTGTTTCTAAATAAAACAGTTTCATATATAACTCATATTTTCTTTAGTAGACCTCTGTATGATTGAAAGCTTTGTTGCTCAATAAGGACATCCCTGAATCTAAATGTTTCTTATTAATATTTGGCGTAACCTTCAGTGATAGTTCTGATTATTTTATAACAATAACTAATTTTTCAATGTAAATTTATACTGAGACAATAAACGTTTTGAAGTCATTGAATTTTTAAAATTTAATGAGATATATTATTTAATATATACTTAATTTGTATGTATATGTATGTATAAGTAAGTATTGGTATTTATTGGCTTCCGTTCGGAAACTATATGTTTTTCACATATTGGAAATGTTGTACAGGTTTAATTTACGTAATGAGAGTTGAAGTTCTTGTAAAAAAGTTTTCATATATGAAATTGTCCTTTGTTCCTTGATTGTTCTTGGAGTTTATTCACATATTTAGTTCATTGAATTTTGTAGCATTTTTAATGTTTAGGATATACACATTTTTAAAGATGTTCTCGTATTATTTTATTCACATAAATAGTTATATTAAATTTCTTATGAGTTTTTAAAAGGTAAAAAAATTCATATAAGATTTTCGTTAAGTCATTATCGAGGCGTGGGAAATTTTAATGAACCAAAATTTTCGTTTTCGGAAATTTTCCTGCGTATACTGCAATATCAAAAAGGACTGTTATTCGTTTCCAAAATTAACAACACTTTGTACACGTTAGCTGATACAAAATGGTATCTTAATCCGTACTTGAAATCTGATATTAGCAGCTAATATTCGCTGAGAGTTATCCTTATGCTGCTTGTCGTGGACTGACTACACACCTCTCGGTCGTCTTGGTCATCAAACTCGCATGCTTCGATGTCTGTGTTTCGATTCTGAACTTATCTGTAAGCCTTTTCTGTAGTTCAGGGGGCAAATTACAGCACTCGTTATCGAACGAAATTACGAAATATTTCAATAGAGTTTATATGGAAATATTTTAAAATTTCGAATCGTATCGAATGCCGTAATTTGCACCCAGCTTTTTTATCTTCAGTTAGATATTCAAGGTCATTTTTGCTGCTCAATTTTAGGTCATCATATGGTCAAGTGTTAAAACCCTTTTCTTAAAAACGGTTATTATTTATTCATCAAGTATTTTTTTGTTTAAAATAACATACGCACCAATAATTTTGAGGCAGCTTGGCGATAAGTATTTGTGTTAGAGAGTTCTATGTGTTGTGTGGTATTTTTATAACCTTCACAAAAATGTGAAAGGGTATATTTAGGTTTGTCATTCCGTGTGTAAGTATATATAACACCATAATATATATATATATATATATATATATATATATATAAATATATATATATATATATATATATATATATATATATAAATATATATATATATATATATATATATATATATATATATAAATATATATATATATATATATATATATATATAAATATATATATATATATATATATATATATATATATACATATATATATATATATATATATATATATATATATATACATATATATATATACACATATATATTTTCTGTATCCTTAAGAATAGCGATTCCGATTGAGCGATGCCCGTCTGTCTGTACGTTAAATCGGGTTTCCCAAGCCCCCAGAAGAGCTAGAGACTTCGTTCTTGGACTGATGGATTGGAAATAAACTTAAATAAAATGGTATTGAAATAATGATACAGAATTTGGAAATTTTGGAAATACGGCTTCAGAGCTGGGAAGCTTACACCTATTTCTCGACATCAAAAAACAATTTTTTTTGCTTATTTGTCAATTGAACCTATTTCATGCTTTGGAAAGCCTCAATTGTCTATTAAAAACTAAAAAAACTTGAATAAATTTTTTTCCAGGGATGGGAAGTTAAAAGTTTGTTTTTGCACATTCGGCATTTTGTGGTACACGTAATAACTAAAATGTTTACACATTTTTTAGTTTTTCTTAAATAAAACCGCTTTATACATCATGAAGATTTGCATTTTAAAATTAAAATTTCTCTTCCAGGGTTGGGAAATTAAAAAATTTTTTATACAATAACGTAATTAAAAAGCAACTGACGTCGCTTTTTACTACTTAAAACTATTTATTAATTTTGGAAAATAAAACTGGTATTAAAAGCTAAAAAATCTAAATTTCGGTTTCAGGGTTGAATAACTGCAATATTTTGTAGTACATGAAAGTGACCAAAATGGTTACAAATTTGTAGCTTTTCTTAAATAAAACCGCTGTATGACATCATGAAGATGTAAAAAAGTTAAATTTTCGATTCCAGGGATAGGAAATTGAAATTTTTGTATATAAAAATAAACCAAGAAGCAGCTCCCGCTGTTTTTCTTTATTAAGTAAGACTATTTTTAATATTGCAATGTTTTGCATACAATAAAAGTGGCCAAAATGGTTACAAATTTTAAAACTTTCTGAAATAAATCTATTTCGCGACTCAATAAGAGTTGCATTGGTAAAACAAACAAAAAATTACATTTTTGCTTCCATGGGTGGGAAATTGAAATTTTTGTATACATAAATAAACCAAGAAGCAGCTACCGCTGTTTTTTTTTTACTAATTAAGAATGTTATTTAATTTAGGAAAAACAAAAAGAGTATCAAATATTTAAAAACAAATCAAAATTTCGATTGATTCATTAAGAGTTGCATTGGTAAATATATTAAATTTTCGCTTCCAAAGATGGCAAATAAATTTTTTTAAACATAAAAGTAACCAAAAATACATTTAAATAATTTTTTACTTTAGAAAAAATTAATTTTGTTTCAGAATAAAAAATATGAAAATTTCGATTCCGAACTGCAATATAGTGTGATACATGAAAGTAACGAAGATGGTTACCAATTTTATTTATTTTTTTTAAATAAAACTATTTCACGACTCATAAGTTGCATTGGTAAAAAACAAAGCAAATTAAATTTTCGTTTCCAAGGGTGGGAAATTGATTTTTTATACATAAAAGTAACCGAAAAGGTAACTACGCCGTTTTTTACTAGGTGAAACTCTTTTTTAATTTAGGAAAAACAAAATTTCGATTCCAGTGTTGGATATCTGCAATATTTTGTATCACATGAAAGTTACCAAAATGGTTGCAAATATGAAGCTTTTCTTAAATTAAACTGCTTTATACATCATGAAGATTTGTACTGATAAAAAAAAAATAATTAAAATTTCGTTTCCACGAATTTATATATATTTTAATTATATAAGTAACCAAAAATGCAACTGAAGTTGTCATATTTTTCTGCTAACTTAAACTATTTTATAACTTAGAAAGAACGTAGGTTGGCGAAGGCTATATAAAATTCGGCACAGCCGAATATAGCACTTTTATTTGTTTTTTATGGCTACGTTGTAGCAAAAACTATATCTATATATTAAGATGTTGCACGCCATATTATTAAAATTCAAAAATATTATACTTTTCTATAATGCATTATAGAAATGCGGGGGACAAGGATGCATGATACAAAGGAAACAGATAGCGCATTGCGCAGGTCGGTTATGTTTGTATACATATCAGCTGTTTTGTGTGACATCATACCTTCATATATATATATATATATATATATATATATATATATATATTGTGTGAACAAGTTGTGTTCTGTGATTTGTGTCAATAAAATTTAATGTAATAATAAAATTTAAAACAATTTAAAGATTATAACTGTAAAAAACAAACAAAATAAAGTACAGTGTTGTGAATTGCAATAAAACTTTTTGAAGTGAAGCGTCTGCTTGTAGTTTTTTCTAATATCCCGAGAACAGTGCTCTTCGAAAGAAATGGATTAGAGTCTGCGGCCATAACAGATTCAATTCGGATATTTCTCACATCTGGATTCATCATTTTAAAGCGGAGGTTTAGAGAAGACGATGAAGTATAAAATGGATAACAAAAGTGTTATATATATACTAGAGTTGCAATATACATACTTATGTATACGTTTACATAGTCTTCGCTACAAATAAGTTATCCTAAAGCAGGCGTAGTTTAAATAGTAATCAAAGAGATAGCCGAAAAACATTTTGATACTCCTGTTTGTCGCCTGACTTTTTGAACGTCGCCGTATCTGATTGAAGAAAAAATGTAATTTGCTTGTTGAATTTGTTGCGTGAAGACATGTAGAAGTGCGCGGATGAAAAAAAATGTATATAACATTTTATTCAGGACATATGTTTCTTGTCATTTTTCACGTTGAATACATGTACCTTTTTTATACCCTTCACAAAAATGTGAAAGGGTATATTTAGGTTTGTCATTCCGTGTGTAATTTCTTCGATATCAATATGCGACCCCATAAAGTATATAATATGAATGGCGATGACGATTGAGCGATCTCCGTCTGTCTGTACGTGAAATCGGTTTTCCAAAGCCCCAAGAAGAGCTAGAGACTTCATTCTTGGACTGATCGATTGGAAGTGAGCTAACTTAGAGTGGTATTGAATTCAGAAAAATCTGAAGGATTGTTCCAGAGCTGGGAAGCTTACACCTATTTCTCGACGCAAAGTTAACACCAGAAACCGATTATTTTTTTGCTTATTTGAAAATTGAACCTATTTCATGCTTTGGGACTCCTCAATTGTCCATTTAAAACAAACAAAAAAATTCCAGGGATGGGAAATAAAAATTTTTTTTTTGGACATTCGGTATTTTGTTGTACATATAACAACTAAAATGTTTCAAAATTTTAAGTTTTTCTTAAATAAAACCGTTTTTGGTGTAATGAAGATTTGCATCGATGAAAAAAATGTTTAAAAATTTAAAGTTCCCATCCAGGCTTAGGAAATTTAATTTTTTTTTATATACAATAAACTAACCAAAAATCAACTGACGTAATTTTTCCTGGTTAAAATTACTTTTTATTTCGGCAAAACAAAATTGGTATCAAAAATTAAAAAAAAAATCAAAATTTCGATTCCAGGGTTCGGTACTGAAATATTTTGTAGTACATGAAAGTAACGAAAATGGTAACAAATATATAGTTTTTATTAAATAAAACCGCTTTATTCATCATGAAGACTTCTATTGGTAAAAAATAATTTGAAATAAATAAAATTTTCGATTCCAGAGATCGGAAATTGAATTTTTTTGACATTCGGCATTTCGTGGTAGATATAATAAATAAAATGTTTAAAAATTTTAAGTGTTTCTTAAATAAAACCGTTTTATACATCAGGGAAATTGGCATAGATGGAAAACAAATTTAAAAAATTAAAAATTCTTATCCAGGGTTAGGAAATTTTTATATTTTTTGTACATTAAAATAACTAAAAATACACTAACGTCGTTTTTTCCTGGTTAAAATTATTCTTTGTCCTGGCAAAACAGAATTGGTATCAAAAATTAAAAAAAAAAAACAAAGTTCGAAAACTGATATATATTGTAGAACATGAAAGTGACAGAAATGGTTACAAATTTGTAGTTTTTCTTAAATAAAACCACTTTATACATAATGAAGACTTGCATTAGTAAGAAATTATTTTAAAAAGTTTTAATTTTTGCCTCCAGGGATCGCAAATCGAAATATATTTTGGGCACATTCGGTATTTTGTGGTACATATAATAACTAAAATGTATAAATATGTTAAGTTTTTCTTTAATAAAACCGTTTTTGGTGACATGAAGATTTGCATGGATGAAAAAAAATTTTTTAATTTAAAGTTCCCATCCAGGGTTAGGAAATTTGAATTTTTTTAAACAATAACATAACCAAAAATCCACTAACGTCGTTTTTTCTTGGTTAAAATTATTTTTTATTCTGGCAAAACAAATTTGGTATCAAAAATTTAAGAAAAAATCAAAATTTCGTTTCCAATGTTGGATACTGCAATGTTTTGTAGCTCATGAAAGTGACAACAATTTTTACAAATTTTAGTTTTTCTTATATAAAACCGCTTTATACATCATAAAGACTTGCATTGGTAAAACATTATTTAAAAAAATTTAGTTTTCCTCTCCAGGGCTGGGATTTTTTTTTTTTTGACACATTCGGTATTTTGTGGTACATATAGTAACTTAAGTGCTTAAAAAATTTAAGTTTTTCTTAAATAAAATCATTTTTGGTATCACGAAGATTTGCATCGATTAAAAGTAAATTTAAAAAGTCTTCATTGGTACTATATCTAGATATCTTTCTTGTGCTGTGCTCGCGAAAATATCTATAATCTTTGTTCCTTTTTCTTGCGCTTCTTCAGACAGATCTCCAATCGGCAGCATATTGTGTTGAATAATGTTTTCCGCATGATATAGTATTTTATGGACTGTCGATGGCATATTCCTCCAATCATATATTTCGTTGTATAGTTTCGCTGTTTCATTAGCATACTGACCAAATTTTCTTGCATTTACCTTTTTTATTGCATGATATTACTTGCAGTATGATTTTGTAGCGTTTTATTATCCTGTATTAGATGCAGCAGTTTCAGGATCAGAAAAAATTTTTCTTGCTGTGTAAACATCAGTAAACCCAATTCTAAATATTTTTCTTGTACGTGTTTCTTTTTTGCCTCTCTTTTGGCTTTATTTTCGATACTATTTCGTACTGTTCCTTTAAAATCTAAATCATAGCCTAGCTTTAATATATGTTCCATAAATCGAATTTTAGCATGGAGTAGGGACAAGCCAAACTCATAGGCTTCTTGGAAAGTAGTGTCTTCTGTTGGAAGTTGACTTAATTGGCTTGCAGTTTTTTTAAAGTAACACAGCTTGAAGATGAATTTGTTTCAGTAATGGCCTGTGCAACTTTTCCATCAATCATTATAAGTAACATTTGGTAATTTATTTCAATCTCTTGATCGTTAAGTAGTAAAGTTATCGGTTGAAGTTTACCTATTTGTTGTTTAAGTTTAGATACTTCTTCTAATATTAAATCCTTCGTTTCCTTCTTAAAAGCAAATTTAATTGTCTGCAATATTTTGTTATCATAAATAAGTCAGAATCTGATATATTTTCTGCATTATATTGCTTATATCGCTTTTGTCCAGAAGATCCATCGCATCCCCATTTGGAAATTAATGTTAGGCTACAGTCACCAAGCTTTTTAATATTATCTGCGTCCAATGTATTCAACAATCTTTCCGCAGTATGATATAGTATGTCTTGCAATACCACCTCTGCTGAACTTTGTTATATTTATAGAATTTTGTGGTGGTAAATAATCTTTTTTAATTAAAACCAAATCTCTATATTGTGGATAAATGGAGCAATGTTTTCCAATTGCCTGCTTTCGCAACTCCATATACTGATATTTTGTTAGCTTTAAGTCCAGAAATATTGAAAATGCTTCTTCAAATGTAAACTTTTTATCATCGGTTGGTGTTGGAATGTTCTTTAAATTCTTTTTACACGCTTGGGGCTCGTTATGATTACATTTTCTATTATATCAATTTTTTTAGTTTTATATTTTGTTGGTCCTAGTTAATGGAAAAAAGTATCTTTAATTATTTCTTCAGAAAATTCTTGCAGCTTTCGTCCTTGGGACCTTTCACTACACTCCTCAACTGGTCTGGCAGGTCGGCCCACATTTGCTGGTTTTGGTTGGCTTTCAAATACAAGTTCGCTTGCAAGCAATTGTTTGTTGCAGTTAAAATTTTTTTCCTTATTTCTAAAACATTCATTATACCGTTTATTTAATCGCGTTAAAAAATTATTAATTTTTTTAAAATGGTCGCACAGCTAAAAATAAGGGTCTTTTAAAATGTGTAATATAACATCGTTTTTGTTTTTTTTTTGTTCAAAATAAATTTTATCAAGATCGTTAAAACTGAAGTTAGCCATCGTTTTGAAAATACTGATCATTTCTATTAATTTTTTTTGCTTTTATAGACACAAGTTTTCTTGAAGCATGTATGTGTTTAAACGAGAGAGGAAAGAAGATAGAACATGACATGCTTGTTCCGACAGTTTAATTCAATTATCTTTTATTATTTCATGCTCATATTCAAGAAAACCTGATGTGTCTATCATATTTTAACCTTTATATGAGCAGCAGCTACCTGGGTACACAATAAAGTTATAACAAAAGGTCGAATATATCAGTCCAAATACAACAACTCATGTACCTACCCTCGCTTTTATGTAACTATACATTTTTTTATGGCCTAAATTACAAAAATAACAACAGTCTTTTATTATACCCTTTTCATTAATAAAACTTCTTCGAAAAAAAGAAAAACACACACAATACACACACAAACACATGTGGATACACCGCACTCCCATACCTAATATATCCGACATGCAAGCAGTAAAATCATTGTTGTTCCTAGGGACGCAAACATAAATTAAAAAAATGAGCATATAAGAACAGCTCAAAGTACGTACTATAACACGTTATAAGTCATTTTAGGAAGGTTTTCATAGAAAAAAAGTTGCGTTCCACTGAACATCGAGATTTGGGTATATTTCGGACCTTTATTGCAATGCCCAAATCTGGGACCCGAGCAAAGTAGGGCACGATTTTTTTAAACTATTTTATAAGTTAAGAAATGATATTGTGTGAAGAAAAAAGAAATGTTCCAAAAATATATAAAACCAAAAAATTTATGCCCACTTGAAGTTCAAAAATTTTCAAATATATTTTGAATTTCAGCTTCTCTTAAAAAAGCGCGTTTTTAATCACCCTATTCGAAGAGATATAAAAAAAAAAATATGAATATTATTATATAAAGAAAAATATTAAATCGGTGACACAAAAAAAAATTTTTTAAGAGTTTTGGCCGCCATCTCTTCAAATGTGCCACTGTGCGGCGTACACATCTAAAGAATTTGGGGCCTATATGGAGAAGTACGGTATTAAGCATATAAAAACCGCAGTAAAGACGCCACGTGCGAACGGCCAAGCCGAAAGAATTAGTAGAACCATATTAACGCCTATAAAATGCACTATGAAGTCTCCAAAAGAGTGGGACGAATGTCTACCTAGTTTTAAGTGGACGATTAATTCACGGATTAACGCCACCATTAAGCAATGCCCAAACGATCTGATTTTTATCTACAACTGGCACAACGTCAGTGAGAATCTTTTAATACAAGACCTAAGTTATGACGGTTGTGATCCAATGGTACGAACCGATGAAATGAAAAGTCAAGCAGTAGTCAACATAAAGTTGGAACGCGAGAAATGGAAACATCGATTTGATGCGCGACACAGAAATCCACACCGCTGCAACGAAGGTGACCTGGTGGTACTTGACCACGTTCCAGCGGCCACTGGGCAGTCACATAAGCTGAACCCAGCGTATAAAGGTGTCTACATCGTGACTAAAGTGATAGGGAACGATCGATACGTCGTCGAAGATTTCCCTGACAAAAAACGCTCACAAAAACGATACGTTGGAATGCATTCATCAGATAATATGAAACCGTGGTGAACCCTTAGTCCTGATATTGAGTTGGGAGGTGATACCAACGATTCGTCGCAGGAGGACGAATAGCCAGTAAAGGCCGAGTTGTCAAGTAAATTTAGTTGATGTTGAGTATTTGAGAAGGACAGACGTTAACACGGAGTGTAGGAGCTACGATACAGAATCATAATTGCATACACTTAAACTAACATAATATAAATAAATTGAATTGCTTTTATTACTATTAAATGTTCCTGCTCATTCTTTTATTCATGACACCATTTAGATTCCCTTTCTTCTTTTTAACCCTTGACTATTAACTAAAATAAAAAGCAATGTTTTTCGATTTAGTTTTCATTGCAACAAAAATAGATTTTCATATACGTATATGTAATTCATTGCAACAATATATCTTTGCAAAATATAAACTACACTTACATTTATATACAAATTACTAGAGCGCCCGAATTCGGGAAGTTGTAAAAACTATACATTATCTTATCAACAATTTTTTATTAGTTATATAATTATCCAAATTTCGAAAGGAACGAAAGGTGCATTGCAGTTATAAGTTATGTTGCCAATAGGTGAAAATATGCAACATGTAGCAAAACCCAGCCATGATCATCCACAAACTTCTTAAAAATAAGCTATTGATGATCCCACACAAAAATCAGTAACTAGTTTTCTCTGCAACAAGAAAAAAAACTATGATATTTAAAAATTCATGCTTATAATTTTATTTAAATACATATTATAAATTCTACATTATTATTACAAATAACTAGCGAACCCCCTGCACATTTCGTAGTGCAAAAAAGAAAATAAAACAAGTAAATTCGGCTGTGCCGAATCTTATATACCCTTCACTAACGTACGTCTGCTTTCTAACTTATAAAATATTTTCAGTTAGCAAAAAATAAAAACAACTTCAGTTGCGTTTTTTGGTTACTTAAAAAAAATATTCCAAATTTCCCACCCTTGGAAAAGAAATTTTAATTTTAAAAAATTTTTTTAGCATAATGTGTAAAGCGGTTTTATTTAAGCAAAAGTACAAATTTTTAACCATTTTGGTAACGTTCATGTTATACAAAATATTGCAGTATCCAACCCAGGAATCCAAATTTTTATTTTTTTAAATTTTTAATACCAATTTTGTTTTGCCGAAATAAAAAACAATTTTAACTTGGAAAAAACGACATTAATTGATTTTTGGTTATTTATTGTATAAAAAAATTTTAAATTTCGGAACCCTGGATGGGAACTTTAAATTTTTAAATTTATTTTTAATCAATGCAAATCTTAATGATACCAAAAATGGTTTTAATTAAGAAAAATTTAAAATTTTTAAACATAATAGTTATCATATGTACCACAAAATACCGAATGTACCAAAAAAAAAATAACATTTCCCACCCCTGGAGACGAAAACTAAATTTTTTAAAATAATGTTTTACCAATGCAAGTCTTTATGATGTATAAAGAGGTTTTATATAAGAAGAACTAACATTTTTAGCAATTTTTGTCACTTTCATGTATTACAAAACATTGCAGTATCCAACACTGGAAACGAAATTTTGATTTTTTTAAATTTTTGATACCAAATTTGTTTTGCCAAAATAAAAAATTATTTTAACCAAGAAGAAACGACGTTAATTGATTATTGGTTATGTTATTGTATTAAAAAATTCAAATTTCCTAACCCTGGATGGGAACTTTAAATAAAAAATATTTTTTTATCCATACAAATCTTCATGTTACCAAAAACGGTTTTATTTAAGAAAAACTTAACATATTTATATATTTTAGTCATTATATGTACCACAAAATACCGAATGTGCCCAAAAAATATTTCAATTTCCGATCCCTGGAGGCGAAAATTAAAACTTTTTAAAATAATTTTTACCCATACAAGTAATCATGATGTATAAAGTGGTTTTATTTAAGAAAAACTACAAATTTGTAACCATTTCTGTCACTTTCTTGTACTACAATATATATCAGTTTTCGAGCCCTGTAATCGAAATTAGTTTTTTTTTTTAATTTTGATACCAATTCTGTTTTACCAGGACAAAAAATAATATTAACCAGGATAAAACGACGTTAGTTGATTTTTAGTTATTTTAATGTACAAAAAATATAAAAATTTCCTAACCCTGAATAAGAATTTTAAAATTTTTAATTTTTTTTCCATCTATGCAAATCTTCCTGATGTATAAAACGGTTATATTTAAGAAAAACTTTAAATTTTAAACATTTTAATTATTATATATACCACAAAATACCGAATGTGTAAAAAAAAATATTCAATTTCGGAATCGAAAATTTAATTTTTTAAAACTATTTGCTACCAATGGAAGTCTTCATGATGTATAAAGCGGTTTTATTTAAGAAAAATTACAAATTTGTTACTACTTTCGTTACTTTCATGTACTACAAAATATTGCAGTACCTAACCCTGGAATCGAAATTTAAATTTTTTTTTAATTTTTAATACCAATTTCGTTTTGCCGAAATAAAAAGTAATTTTAACCAGGAAAAATGACGTCAGTTGATTTTTGGTTAGCTTATTGTATAAAAAAAAAATTTGAGTTTCCTAACCCTGGATGGGAACTTTAAATTTTTTAATTTTTTTTCATCAATGCAAATCTTCATTACACCAAAAACGGTTTTATTTAAGAAAAACTTTAAATTTTTAAACATTTTAGCTATTATATGTACCACAAAACACTGAATGTACCAAAAAAAAAATTTTTTTAATTTCACATCCCTGGCAAAAATTTTTTTTTAAATAAATTTTAAATGGATAATTGAGGAGTCCCAAGGCATGAAATAGGTTCAATTTTCAAATAAGCAAAAAAATAATCGGTTTTTGGTGTTAATTTTGCGTCTAGAAATAGGTGTAAGCTTCCCAGCTCTGGAACCGTCCTTCCGATTTTTCTGAATTTCAATACCACTCTAAGTTAGCTCACTTCCAATCGGGGGCTTGGGAAAACCGATTTCACGTACAGACAGACGGACATCGCTCAATCGTCATCGCTATTCATAAGGATCCGAAATATATATACTTTATGGGGTCGCATATTGATATCGAAGAAATTACACACGGAATGACAAACCTAAATATACCCTTTCACATTTTTGTGAAGGGTATAAAAATTAATTCGAATTCATTTAAATCAGTCATAAACTGCTTTTATTGTAATGCTCTGTGGTAAGCAACATTTTCGGTGCAAATATACAAAACCGATGGTTTGCCAGCGCGCGAACACGCTACATAGAACTGTCCATGTGAGAAAACCGGATACACTAAATTCACTTCACAAATGTCTAAAGATTGGCCTTGCGCCTTATAAATGGTAATCGCAAACGCAAGGCGAACAGGAAACTGAAGTTGGTTAATTCAAATGGTATATCAGACGGAATCATTGGGATACGTGGAATGAATATATCGTCGCCTTTTAATTTTCCAGTTAAAATTGTAGCTTCAATTACATAAGCCAGCAACCTTTTAATAGCAAGTCTTATACCATTACACAAAAGGGATTGATTGATATTACGAAGTATAATAATAGTGGCTCCAACTTTCTGTTGGAGATAATGCGGAGGCAACCCTGGTAAGTCCAACGAATTCAAAAATTCTGTTGGATAATTCACAACATCTCCTTCATTGGTAACAGTATCCACAGACTTGTACAACACCACTTCTCCAGGAATTTTTGATTGTATAGCCATGTTTAATTCAGTAACATCTTTGTTCTTTGTCGCTAAAATTGCTCTGGCCCTCAACCATGCATGGCATGTTATTATTGTGCTGTTGGTGAAACCACATTCAATCGATTCTTCTTTTGACTGTACGAAACGGCAAAAATCATTTGGCAATGTTATCAATCCAGTGTCATCAATAGGCATTGCAACAGTCTTAATTTTCAGCAATTGCTTAGAGAACTTATCAGCAGATGAATCATTCTGCAATTGAACGCGAACGTTGGTATTGAGTTTCAATATTTTAACAAATCTCCACAACTATGAAGACCAAGGCGCATCTATACTAGGTGACCTTAATACGAAAAGTGGCGAACAGCTGATACAATTCGCCTTGAAGTCGTTTGTCAAAATCTTCTGCTTTCGCCTTGGTTCGCCTTGAAGTCGGTTGTCAAAATCTGCTATTTAGTCTTTGCGCCAAAAAGAAAAATTTGTGAAGAGTTCAAAAACAAAAATTGTGATAATTCCTAAAAAAACAAAAGTTATTTATATAATATATAATTCATTTGATTATTATTGTTAAAAGCAATAGTTTTTGTTTAAAAACATTTTTTTAACTTATGAAACAATGCGTGTTTGTGCAGTGTGCAAGCCCAAATTCTTCAAGGGAGAGGGATCGTTGTTCCAAGCGCCGAAAGATGCGGTATCCAGGATGAAATGGGGTGAGATTTGTTGCGTAGCACTTTCTGCAACAGCACTGATCTGCGCTGACCATTTTTATTTTATTTCATTATAAATAACTAATAATAATAATAAGTTATTTGTTCTAATAAGTTAATTAAAAGTTGTAGTATATAATTGTTGTTAAATATAAAATTGAAAATAGTTAAGTTCAAATTGTATGATTTATTCGAAATTAAGATATTATTGTTAATAAAAAATGATTATTATTTAAATAAAAAATTATTTCCAATAATGCAATCGATTTGAATGACATGATAAGCAATTTCAAGGTAACAAAATCATTTAAAGTTCATTATATATACATTTAACACATGAATTAGAAAATTATTCAAACAAATTATTTAATGCAAATATTTCGTAAACTGCAGTACTTCAAATAAAGCAATCATACACCCTCATGTATAGGCTGTGGTAAACCAGCTAAGCTTTCGTTGTCATCAATGAAAGAATAGCCAATAAATTTCTTTCTATATATATATAAGAATTGATCGATATCGTTTTGGGGAACTTTTGGAGTCCAGGGCAAACGCGTAGTTATTTGAGGTGCTTGTACAGACGGTTGCGCACTGTAACTGTTGTGATTCGCAGTTGTTATGGCTGCGGTTGATGTATTCGATTTTTTCACCATTTTGATTACTTCCATTACCAGAACCATTGTTCCCACCGTTTGGGGCATTTTCATTGCCGGGACTTAACTCCATGTCCATCTGCTCTTGCTCATCTAAATATCTTGAGCCAAATACAATATACATCTTGCAGCTTGCATACGGAGCGAGCGATTCGAGACCTTCTTTGTGCATTTGAGTCTAGTTTTTGCCAGTTGGGTGGCAAATCATACATTTCCATTTGGTCTTCGAATGCTTTGACGTTCTGCTGAAACTCGCTAAACTCCGTATAGCTGTATAATTCAGCAATTTCATTTTGATAAGTATCTACATCTGCATACACAGTCTAAATCTGGCCCATCACAGTTGGCATCCGTATCATGTGTATCCTGCTCAAAGGAATTGTTTATCGATGAGAGTATCATTTTGTTACTCTGTGGTTTTGTTTGCACAATATTAAAGTACATATGTATTAAATTAACTTCTTGATATAATGACTCCCTGGTTGGAGTGAATTGTACTCTAATTGGAAATAACCAAGTTTTATTTAGACTTTACATCGACTTGCTGTTTATTCACACTAAATACCATGGCATTACATTTATGTAATATATGTATACTCAAAAATGTAGTAATAGAAATATTTTCTTATTTTAATATATTTAGTTCCAGTTTAACAAAAAGAGACAGAATTTAATATGCAAATATAGATGTGCCTTGGTGCCTGTGCTGTTTTTTCTTCTGTATCGCCATTTTTCTTATGTTTTATTTGTCAAGTCCATTTGACAGACGAAAATATTTTACACAAACAAAATACATATCAAGGCGAATCCACTACATATATTTTCTGTAGGGTTGCAGATTGAGTATACCTAGTATAGATGTGCCTTGATGAAGACTTTAAGCAAGCGTTAATTTCATCGGCAGCTGTCGCTCTAGGAATGACGGGCAATGTTTGCCTAAAATCGCCTGACAATAAAATCAACGCACCATCAAACAACTCTGAGTTATCTCGGAGATCTTTCATTTTTCTTTCCTAATCTTCAACATATTTCTTATTCACGTACTCATGCATATGACGTGGGCTGTGCATGGACCGTGTATCATATTTTGCACAACAACATCATATAATTCAGGATCACTTATTTGATCAGAAATTTCAGGACATATAACATTGTCAACTTCATGCGATGCGATTTTATTCAGCAACCATATGGAAATGTGAGCGTGTGGCAAACCACGCTTTTGTCACTCCACAGAACACATCCAGCACTTCACTTCACCAAACAATTTAGATTTCACGCTAAAACCCATAAGCCCTTTAAATTTCTGCTTAAAAACACGGGCAGTGATATCATGGCGGTCGGTAGGACAATGTCGCTCCATTGCAGATCACACGTAAATGTTATATATAAATCTGGTCGACCGTAATGACGCACATAAGTCATTGCATTTGATGTGCATAATGAATTTAAATACTTAAGTTTTTAGTGATGTATTTATATGTAATTTATTTCATAGATTCCCGAAGTTGTGATTTCGAATAGCTAAGTATATAAATTAAATTAATGATATGAGTTAAATTGAATTGTTATGAATTTAAGAACGAATTATATGTCAGTTTTTCAAAATTATTTAGTGTTTACTAAAATGATCATGAACCAATACACATACAGATTAATGTCACCTTTCATATAAATTTTACAGAAACAAAATCGGTTCACGCATTCCGGAGAACATCAATTACTAACACAATACAACTTATTTTTATATATATCGATAATCGATAAAGAGCTTCCAAAATTGCTCATAAGCGAAATTTTATCTTTTTTTATAATTATAAACTAAGTTTGATTTTCGTACCCTGTACAAGTATTATAAAGTACATAAGTAAGAGAATACGTAAAACGTAATAGAAACTAGGTCATTGACGTAAGTCAGACTTGTTTTTTTTTGTAAATGACAAATATACCTTAGGAATTGATGAAGTAAATATACTGAGAAAACAGGGACGTGGATAAAAAAAATCAAATACGCAGAAGGCATGGTGTTATAGTTTTTAGACATATGCATAATTTTAAATTATACCTGTTGCTATTCATACTTTGTATTGTTTGTTTGCAGATATTGCATCATATATGTATATCTAATTGGTAGCAATATTAACTTTTCATTCTTGTTTTTTTTATATATGCGTGAGCACTAATCTCTTCCTTGTTCTCTTAATTTTATTATTAATATTCACTTTTTCTAGTTTTATACCAATTATTAACTTCACATCAAAAATTTTATGCCAAATGTGACATACATATGTTACTTATTATTATATATTTATAACACAGCTTTACAAATTTTTAATTTGAAAAAATACCAAGAACGCCACATGCCTAGATAAGTAAATTTGGACCTCCTGAACACGAAAAACGCGGTTTTTTTTTCTTAAGTGCCGTTTTTTAGATAACGGTACTTTTGTGTTTATCGGTTTATGGTCCCACTCAAGCCTTTGTGAAGCCCAACTGAAAAGTCCGATCGTGATAAAACGTATATTGTTGAAAAGGTAATTCAATGCCTTTTCCGTCGAAAATTTTAAATTTATATGACGAGCGACCAATTACATTGAAATTTTACAGTAACGTATCGATCTTCTCAGCTTAATCAGGACTTCTGTAGTTTCCTGGAATGCTTCCCATGCTTCCAAATGAGCTTGACCTGAACACTCATTAAATGCTTGGTCAGCATACAGAGCCCGAATTTGAGGTCCATCAAATATACCAGCTTCGATTTTGCTCGCTGTGGCTCTCGAAAATTTTTTTTAGGTAATTTTGGCAACTTTTGCCAATGGCATTGATAAGCGTTGAGTCAAAGCATGCATATCAAACAGACCGTTACCATTAGAAAATTTATTCTTTTCAACTTTAAGGTTCAAATATGACACCAAAATTATACTTCTTATTTAGTCATTTTGATACTTCCCCCACGAACTTGGGCTCCGAAAGTGTTAAACAAGGTGAAAGATTTCACCAGGAAATGGAAGAAATCGAGATGAACAAATGATGGCGGACTATTGTTGGTTCCTCAATCGCGAAGATCCATCCGAAAAAAAACGCAAAAGTTCAAGTCGCTCGTCATTTAAATTTAAATTTTTTGAATTTAGGCCGAAAATGAAAGAAGTAGGATACTGTATGTGCGAGACCAATTAAAATTGTAAAATTTCGGCAATTAAATTTGAAATTTTAATTGCCAAATTTATGTTAATTGGTTTTTTTTTTAGTAATTTGATACTTTAATGTGTGTGTGTGTGTGTGTATTTTCCCACGGTTAAATAGGGTGTTACATTGTTGTTGTTTTTCTTTATAATGTTGGGGTAGGCGTGGGAATTTGTGTCTGTCCATATGTGACCTTGAGAATACATGTCCGTCCGTATGCGAGCGTGGGAATTTGTGTCTGTCCATATGTGACCTTGAGAATACATGTCCGTCCGTATGCGAGCGTAGGAATTTGTGTCTGTCCATATGTGACCTTGAGAATACATGTACGTCCGTATGTGAGCGTGGGAATTTGTGTCTGTCCATATGTGACCTTGAGAATACATGTCCGTCCGTATGTGAGCGTGGGAATTTGTGTCTGTCCATATCTGACCTTGAGAATACATGTCCGTCCGTATGTGAGCGTGGGAATTTGTGTCTGTCCATATCTGACCTTGAGAATGCATGTCCGTCGGTATGTGAGCGTGGGAATTTGTGTCTGTCCATATGTGAGCGTAGGAATTCTGTCTGTCTATGTGTGCTATAGCCTAATAGAAAATAAGAAATTTTTAGGAACATTAGAACATCTTTTTAGGAATTACACTATTTCAAAAGTGTTGTAGTTATACATGGATGGACTTAATGTTTGTGGTTCGTTTCTTCTTGCTGGAGTGAGATTTCTTCTTTTATATTTTGTTTGTTTTTAATTTTGGTGTGTGTTTACTTAAGACATTTTGTCCAGCAATTCAGTTATTTCTTTTTTTTTTGCAATGCTTGAGTCTGGGGGAATAATTTGATTATTCTGATCTTGAAGACGTTGTGAAAAAAAAATTTACTATTTCATAAATATTGAAATTGATATTTTGTTTATTTTATACATGACGATCATCGATGGATTTTATTTGGGGATCTGGATGGTGGTGCGATTTCTGTATTTTGTAGAATATGAATATTTATGCTATGTTTAAGTGTGTGTGTTTTTTGAGCTCTGAGTGGCGGTTGGAATGTCTGCCTGTCAGACAGGCTGTGTATATGACGATTGGTGAGTCTGTCTGACAGTCCGCTTTCTTGCTTTCCTGGATTTTGCGCAAGTGGGTCACTATGAAATGTGATAAGATATACATATTCATGCGTACATAAATATCTACAAATTTATTTCATTTACGCATATACATACAAACAAATAATAATCGTTTATTCTATGTGCCCAAATATTCCCTTGACCATTTGAATGAATGAATGAACCATTGCGTGTTTGTTTGTGTGTTCTCTGCAAAAAAAAAAAATTTGTATGTAGGTTTGTATTTTAAATAAAAAGACATTTATTTTAATTTTTATAAGCATTTATTTAAAAGTTTGCTAACATTTTCATTTTTAAGTAAAATTGCATTCCTTAAGGCACAAACACCATAGTCGTGATAGCTACAATAGAGATATATTGAATGCTTAGTTTCCAATGTCTTTAATGTTATAAACTGTTTGATTAATAATTTTTTCCAGTAATTTTTTCTTCTCTTCCCCCTTAGCATATATTTGTGAATTTCTTATATTGGATTCTAAAAACTTGCAAACGCTTTCAAATGAGACTGATCCATCATTCCAGTTAATATGATGATAGTTTTTTGTTAAACAAACTGCTTCTCTCTGTTTTTTGGCTGATAAACATGCGAAATCAAAAGGAGGTTTTATGATGAAATTGAGGTATTCGTTGTTGCTGAAAACTACAGCTAGTTCTTTTGCGATGAAGTCATTTGAATTATTTTTGAAACCTTGCAAGTCTACAAAAACAATATCACCATCCATGTTATTTAATTTATAAGACCTTCCGGACTTGACCTTTTATTGGTATGTATTCTATTACGCGGTCATGAATAAGAACGCAGTAAGCTGATGTTTTTGCTGGAATATTTGTTGCTGTTTCAAATTCAATTTTTATGTCGATTGGTCCGGTATTGAGCGTTTCGTTTTGGTAACTGACATCAACTACAATAATTGGAGCGTTATTTTTAAACTCTTGACCTGTTAGAAGAGGTTGGTGTTGTTTCACGTAGTAGCTTTGTTGGAATCTTAGATACATATCATATAGAATCGCATAGCGCTCATTTTTGAATTTTATATTAAGATCGTCATATGGGTAAGAGGTTGAGTTTAAATGTACTTTTAAGTTAGTAAGATCACAATGAACAAACCTGTTTTCTTGTTAAAAGGCAATCAACACAAAACGAGGGCGTTCTTTATTAGCGGCCAGTTTCACATTCCATATGTGATTGGTCCCCGTATTAAGGTGTGGATTCATATGACAATCTCAACTACGGAATGCCACTGGTATAGCAGCACCATCATTAAGTATTTTGATCATATTCAATTTACTATGATCAGATAATTGAACATGTGGAATTCTCCATGATATTAGTGAAATTGTAAGTTTTGCTTTCTCAGTGGAAACATTCGAGTGTACAAGATCCTCATCGTTCTTATTACGCAATAGTATCAACTCATGTTTAGCATTTAATAAAACTTTATTATAGTCTTCAGCGAATCCTAAAAGAAGTTTGAGTGGTACATAGAAATTAAAATTTCCATTTCGAAGATTTGTTTCATCAAGTTTATTCCATTTTGCAACACAACGCTTTCCGTAGGTGATAAAGAAACCAAATTTTTTATGGTACTGGTGGCTCCCAAATATCTTGTATGATCAATTTCAATACCATTTAGTTCATAGCGAATTTCATCAAAGAGATATGCAACAAAATTGTTTTTCAACTTTATTTTTATTTTGACCCCTGGAGACGAAAACTAAATTTTTTAAAATAATGTTTTACCAATGCAAGTCTTTATGATGTATAAAGAGGTTTTATATAAGAAGAACTAACATTTTTAGCAATTTTTGTCACTTTCATGTATTACAAAACATTGCAGTATCCAACACTGGAAACGAAATTTTGATTTTTTTAAATTTTTGATACCAAATTTGTTTTGCCAAAATAAAAAATTATTTTAACCAAGAAGAAACGACGTTAATTGATTATTGGTTATGTTATTGTATTAAAAAATTCAAATTTCCTAACCCTGGATGGGAACTTTAAATAAAAAATATTTTTTTATCCATACAAATCTTCATGTTACCAAAAACGGTTTTATTTAAGAAAAACTTAACATATTTATATATTTTAGTCATTATATGTACCACAAAATACCGAATGTGCCCAAAAAATATTTCAATTTCCGATCCCTGGAGGCGAAAATTAAAACTTTTTAAAATAATTTTTACCCATACAAGTAATCATGATGTATAAAGTGGTTTTATTTAAGAAAAACTACAAATTCGTAACCATTTCTGTCACTTTCTTGTACTACAATATATATCAGTTTTCGAGCCCTGTAATCGAAATTAGTTTTTTTTTTTAATTTTGATACCAATTCTGTTTTACCAGGACAAAAAATAATATTAACCAGGATAAAACGACGTTAGTTGATTTTTAGTTATTTTAATGTACAAAAAATATTAAAATTTCCTAACCCTGAATAAGAATTTTAAAATTTTTAATTTTTTTTCCATCTATGCAAATCTTCCTGATGTATAAAACGGTTATATTTAAGAAAAACTTTAAATTTTAAACATTTTAATTATTATATATACCACAAAATACCGAATGTGTAAAAAAAAATATTAAATTTCGGAATCGAAAATTTAATTTTTTAAAACTATTTGCTACCAATGGAAGTCTTCATGATGTATAAAGCGGTTTTATTTAAGAAAAATTACAAATTTGTTACTACTTTCGTTACTTTCATGTACTACAAAATATTGCAGTACCTAACCCTGGAATCGAAATTTAAATTTTTTTTTAATTTTTAATACCAATTTCGTTTTGCCGAAATAAAAAGTAATTTTAACCAGGAAAAATGACGTCAGTTGATTTTTGGTTAGCTTATTGTATAAAAAAAAAATTTGAGTTTCCTAACCCTGGATGGGAACTTTAAATTTTTAAATTTTTTTTCATCAATGCAAATCTTTATTATACCAAAAACGGTTTTATTTAAGAAAAACTTTAAATTTTTAAACATTTTAGTTATTATATGTACCACAAAACACTGAATATACCAAAAAAAAAATTTTTTTAATTTCCCATCCCTGGCAAAAATTTTTTTTTTAATAAATTTTAAATGGATAATTGAGGAGTCCCAAGGCATGAAATAGGTTCAATTTTCAAATAAGCAAAAAAATAATCGGTTTTTGGTGTTAATTTTGCGTCTAGAAATAGGTGTAAGCTTCCCAGCTCTGGAACCGTCCTTCCGATTTTTCTGAATTTCAATACCACTCTAAGTTAGCTCACTTCCAATCGATCAGTCCAAAAATTAAGTCTCTAGCTCTTCTGGGGGCTTGGGAAAACCGATTTCACGTACAGACAGACGGACATCGCTCAATCGTCATCGCTATTCATAAGGATCCGAAATATATATACTTTATGGGGTCGCATATTGATATCGAAGAAATTACACACGGAATGACAAACCTAAATATACCCTTTCACATTTTTGTGAAGGGTATAAAAATTAATTCGAATTCATTTAAATCAGTCATAAACTGCTTTTATTGTAATGCTCTGTGGTAAGCAACATTTTCGGTGCAAATATACAAAACCGATGGTTTGCCAGCGCGCGAACACGCTACATAGAACTGTCCATGTGAGAAAACCGGATACACTAAATTCACTTCACAAATGTCTAAAGATTGGCCTTGCGCCTTATAAATGGTAATCGCAAACGCAAGGCGAACAGGAAACTGAAGTTGGTTAATTCAAATGGTATATCAGACGGAATCATTGGGATACGTGGAATGAATATATCGTCGCCTTTTAATTTTCCAGTTAAAATTGTAGCTTCAATTACATAAGCCAGCAACCTTTTAATAGCAAGTCTTATACCATTACACAAAAGGGATTGATTGATATTACGAAGTATAATAATAGTGGCTCCAACTTTCTGTTGGAGATAATGCGGAGGCAACCCTGGTAAGTCCAACGAATTCAAAAATTCTGTTGGATAATTCACAACATCTCCTTCATTGGTAACAGTATCCACAGACTTGTACAACACCACTTCTCCAGGAATTTTTGATTGTATAGCCATGTTTAATTCAGTAACATCTTTGTTCTTTGTCGCTAAAATTGCTCTGGCCCTCAACCATGCATGGCATGTTATTATTGTGCTGTTGGTGAAACCACATTCAATCGATTCTTCTTTTGACTGTACGAAACGGCAAAAATCATTTGGCAATGTTATCAATCCAGTGTCATCAATAGGCATTGCAACAGTCTTAATTTTCAGCAATTGCTTAGAGAACTTATCAGCAGATGAATCATTCTGCAATTGAACGCGAACGTTGGTATTGAGTTTCAATATTTTAACAAATCTCCACAACTATGAAGACCAAGGCGCATCTATACTAGGTGACCTTAATACGAAAAGTGGCGAACAGCTGATACAATTCGCCTTGAAGTCGTTTGTCAAAATCTTCTGCTTTCGCCTTGGTTCGCCTTGAAGTCGGTTGTCAAAATCTGCTATTTAGTCTTTGCGCCAAAAAGAAAAATTTGTGAAGAGTTCAAAAACAAAAATTGTGATAATTCCTAAAAAAACAAAAGTTATTTATATAATATATAATTCATTTGATTATTATTGTTAAAAGCAATAGTTTTTGTTTAAAAACATTTTTTTAACTTATGAAACAATGCGTGTTTGTGCAGTGTGCAAGCCCAAATTCTTCAAGGGAGAGGGATCGTTGTTCCAAGCGCCGAAAGATGCGGTATCCAGGATGAAATGGGGTGAGATTTGTTGCGTAGCACTTTCTGCAACAGCACTGATCTGCGCTGACCATTTTTATTTTATTTCATTATAAATAACTAATAATAATAATAAGTTATTTGTTCTAATAAGTTAATTAAAAGTTGTAGTATATAATTGTTGTTAAATATAAAATTGAAAATAGTTAAGTTCAAATTGTATGATTTATTCGAAATTAAGATATTATTGTTAATAAAAAATGATTATTATTTAAATAAAAAATTATTTCCAATAATGCAATCGATTTGAATGACATGATAAGCAATTTCAAGGTAACAAAATCATTTAAAGTTCATTATATATACATTTAACACATGAATTAGAAAATTATTCAAACAAATTATTTAATGCAATTATTTCGTAAACTGCAGTACTTCAAATAAAGCAATCATACACCCTCATGTATAGGCTGTGGTAAACCAGCTAAGCTTTCGTTGTCATCAATGAAAGAATAGCCAATAAATTTCTTTCTATATATATATAAGAATTGATCGATATCGTTTTGGGGAACTTTTGGAGTCCAGGGCAAACGCGTAGTTATTTGAGGTGCTTGTACAGACGGTTGCGCACTGTAACTGTTGTGATTCGCAGTTGTTATGGCTGCGGTTGATGTATTCGATTTTTTCACCATTTTGATTACTTCCATTACCAGAACCATTGTTCCCACCGTTTGGGGCATTTTCATTGCCGGGACTTAACTCCATGTCCATCTGCTCTTGCTCATCTAAATATCTTGAGCCAAATACAATATACATCTTGCAGCTTGCATACGGAGCGAGCGATTCGAGACCTTCTTTGTGCATTTGAGTCTAGTTTTTGCCAGTTGGGTGGCAAATCATACATTTCCATTTGGTCTTCGAATGCTTTGACGTTCTGCTGAAACTCGCTAAACTCCGTATAGCTGTATAATTCAGCAATTTCATTTTGATAAGTATCTACATCTGCATACACAGTCTAAATCTGGCCCATCACAGTTGGCATCCGTATCATGTGTATCCTGCTCAAAGGAATTGTTTATCGATGAGAGTATCATTTTGTTACTCTGTGGTTTTGTTTGCACAATATTAAAGTACATATGTATTAAATTAACTTCTTGATATAATGACTCCCTGGTTGGAGTGAATTGTACTCTAATTGGAAATAACCAAGTTTTATTTAGACTTTACATCGACTTGCTGTTTATTCACACTAAATACCATGGCATTACATTTATGTAATATATGTATACTCAAAAATGTAGTAATAGAAATATTTTCTTATTTTAATATATTTAGTTCCAGTTTAACAAAAAGAGACAGAATTTAATATGCAAATATAGATGTGCCTTGGTGCCTGTGCTGTTTTTTCTTCTGTATCGCCATTTTTCTTATGTTTTATTTGTCAAGTCCATTTGACAGACGAAAATATTTTACACAAACAAAATACATATCAAGGCGAATCCACTACATATATTTTCTGTAGGGTTGCAGATTGAGTATACCTAGTATAGATGTGCCTTGATGAAGACTTTAAGCAAGCGTTAATTTCATCGGCAGCTGTCGCTCTAGGAATGACGGGCAATGTTTGCCTAAAATCGCCTGACAATAAAATCAACGCACCATCAAACAACTCTGAGTTATCTCGGAGATCTTTCATTTTTCTTTCCTAATCTTCAACATATTTCTTATTCACGTACTCATGCATATGACGTGGGCTGTGCATGGACCGTGTATCATATTTTGCACAACAACATCATATAATTCAGGATCACTTATTTGATCAGAAATTTCAGGACATATAACATTGTCAACTTCATGCGATGCGATTTTATTCAGCAACCATATGGAAATGTGAGCGTGTGGCAAACCACGCTTTTGTCACTCCACAGAACACATCCAGCACTTCACTTCACCAAACAATTTAGATTTCACGCTAAAACCCATAAGCCCTTTAAATTTCTGCTTAAAAACACGGGCAGTGATATCATGGCGGTCGGTAGGACAATGTCGCTCCATTGCAGATCACACGTAAATGTTATATATAAATCTGGTCGACCGTAATGACGCACATAAGTCATTGCATTTGATGTGCATAATGTATTTAAATACTTAAGTTTTTAGTGATGTATTTATATGTAATTTATTTCATAGATTCCCGAAGTTGTGATTTCGAATAGCTAAGTATATAAATTAAATTAATGATATGAGTTAAATTGAATTGTTATGAATTTAAGAACGAATTATATGTCAGTTTTTCAAAATTATTTAGTGTTTACTAAAATGATCATGAACCAATACACATACAGATTAATGTCACCTTTCATATAAATTTTACAGAAACAAAATCGGTTCACGCATTCCGGAGAACATCAATTACTAACACAATACAACTTATTTTTATATATATCGATAATCGATAAAGAGCTTCCAAAATTGCTCATAAGCGAAATTTTATCTTTTTTTATAATTATAAACTAAGTTTGATTTTCGTACCCTGTACAAGTATTATAAAGTACATAAGTAAGAGAATACGTAAAACGTAATAGAAACTAGGTCATTGACGTAAGTCAGACTTGTTTTTTTTTGTAAATGACAAATATACCTTAGGAATTGATGAAGTAAATATACTGAGAAAACAGGGACGTGGATAAAAAAAATCAAATACGCAGAAGGCATGGTGTTATAGTTTTTAGACATATGCATAATTTTAAATTATACCTGTTGCTATTCATACTTTGTATTGTTTGTTTGCAGATATTGCATCATATATGTATATCTAATTGGTAGCAATATTAACTTTTCATTCTTGTTTTTTTTATATATGCGTGAGCACTAATCTCTTCCTTGTTCTCTTAATTTTATTATTAATATTCACTTTTTCTAGTTTTATACCAATTATTAACTTCACATCAAAAATTTTATGCCAAATGTGACATACATATGTTACTTATTATTATATATTTATAACACAGCTTTACAAATTTTTAATTTGAAAAAATACCAAGAACGCCACATGCCTAGATAAGTAAATTTGGACCTCCTGAACACGAAAAACGCGGTTTTTTTTTCTTAAGTGCCGTTTTTTAGATAACGGTACTTTTGTGTTTATCGGTTTATGGTCCCACTCAAGCCTTTGTGAAGCCCAACTGAAAAGTCCGATCGTGATAAAACGTATATTGTTGAAAAGGTAATTGAATGCCTTTTCCGTCGAAAATTTTAAATTTATATGACGAGCGACCAATTACATTGAAATTTTACAGTAACGTATCGATCTTCTCAGCTTAATCAGGACTTCTGTAGTTTCCTGGAATGCTTCCCATGCATCCAAATGAGCTTGACCTGAACACTCATTAAATGCTTGGTCAGCATACAGAGCCCGAATTTGAGGTCCATCAAATATACCAGCTTCGATTTTGCTCGCTGTGGCTCTCGAAAATTTTTTTTTAGGTAATTTTGGCAACTTTTGCCAATGGCATTGATAAGCGTTGAGTCAAAGCATGCATATCAAACAGACCGTTACCATTAGAAAATTTATTCTTTTCAACTTTAAGGTTCAAATATGACACCAAAATTATACTTCTTATTTAGTCATTTTGATACTTCCCCCACGAACTTGGGCTCCGAAAGTGTTAAACAAGGTGAAAGATTTCACCAGGAAATGGAAGAAATCGAGATGAACAAATGATGGCGGACTATTGTTGGTTCCTCAATCGCGAAGATCCATCCGAAAAAAAACGCAAAAGTTCAAGTCGCTCGTCATTTAAATTTAAATTTTTTGAATTTAGGCCGAAAATGAAAGAAGTAGGATACTGTATGTGCGAGACCAATTAAAATTGTAAAATTTCGGCAATTAAATTTGAAATTTTAATTGCCAAATTTATGTTAATTGGTTTTTTTTTAGTAATTTGATACTTTAATGTGTGTGTGTGTGTGTGTATTTTCCCACGGTTAAATAGGGTGTTACATTGTTGTTGTTTTTCTTTATAATGTTGGGGTAGGCGTGGGAATTTGTGTCTGTCCATATGTGACCTTGAGAATACATGTCCGTCCGTATGCGAGCGTGGGAATTTGTGTCTGTCCATATGTGACCTTGAGAATACATGTCCGACCGTATGCGAACGTAGGAATTTGTGTCTGTCCATATGTGACCTTGAGAATACATGTACGTCCGTATGTGAGCGTGGGAATTTGTGTCTGTCCATATGTGACCTTGAGAATACATGTCCGTCCGTATGTGAGCGTGGGAATTTGTGTCTGTCCATATCTGACCTTGAGAATACATGTCCGTCCGTATGTGAGCGTGGGAATTTGTGTCTGTCCATATCTGACCTTGAGAATGCATGTCCGTCGGTATGTGAGCGTGGGAATTTGTGTCTGTCCATATGTGAGCGTAGGAATTCTGTCTGTCTATGTGTGCTATAGCCTAATAGAAAATAAGAAATTTTTAGGAACATTAGAACATCTTTTTAGGAATTACACTATTTCAAAAGTGTTGTAGTTATACATGGATGGACTTAATGTTTGTGGTTCGTTTCTTCTTGCTGGAGTGAGATTTCTTCTTTTATATTTTGTTTGTTTTTAATTTTGGTGTGTGTTTACTTAAGACATTTTGTCCAGCAATTCAGTTATTTCTTTTTTTTTGCAATGCTTGAGTCTGGGGGAATAATTTGATTATTCTGATCTTGAAGACGTTGTGAAAAAAAAATTTACTATTTCATAAATATTGAAATTGATATTTTGTTTATTTTATACATGACGATCATCGATGGATTTTATTTGGGGATCTGGATGGTGGTGCGATTTCTGTATTTTGTAGAATATGAATATTTATGCTATGTTTAAGTGTGTGTGTTTTTTGAGCTCTGAGTGGCGGTTGGAATGTCTGCCTGTCAGACAGGCTGTGTATATGACGATTGGTGAGTCTGTCTGACAGTCCGCTTTCTTGCTTTCCTGGATTTTGCGCAAGTGGGTCACTATGAAATGTGATAAGATATACATATTCATGCGTACATAAATATCTACAAATTTATTTCATTTACGCATATACATACAAACAAATAATAATCGTTTATTCTATGTGCCCAAATATTCCCTTGACCATTTGAATGAATGAATGAACCATTGCGTGTTTGTTTGTGTGTTCTCTGCAAAAAAAAAAAATTTGTATGTAGGTTTGTATTTTAAATAAAAAGACATTTATTTTAATTTTTATAAGCATTTATTTAAAAGTTTGCTAACATTTTCATTTTTAAGTAAAATTGCATTCCTTAAGGCACAAACACCATAGTCGTGATAGCTACAATAGAGATATATTGAATGCTTAGTTTCCAATGTCTTTAATGTTATAAACTGTTTGATTAATAATTTTTTCCAGTAATTTTTTCTTCTCTTCCCCCTTAGCATATATTTGTGAATTTCTTATATTGGATTCTAAAAACTTGCAAACGCTTTCAAATGAGACTGATCCATCATTCCAGTTAATATGATGATAGTTTTTTGTTAAACAAACTGCTTCTCTCTGTTTTTTGGCTGATAAACATGCGAAATCAAAAGGAGGTTTTATGATGAAATTGAGGTATTCGTTGTTGCTGAAAACTACAGCTAGTTCTTTTGCGATGAAGTCATTTGAATTATTTTTGAAACCTTGCAAGTCTACAAAAACAATATCACCATCCATGTTATTTAATTTATAAGACCTTCCGGACTTGACCTTTTATTGGTATGTATTCTATTACGCGGTCATGAATAAGAACGCAGTAAGCTGATGTTTTTGCTGGAATATTTGTTGCTGTTTCAAATTCAATTTTTATGTCGATTGGTCCGGTATTGAGCGTTTCGTTTTGGTAACTGACATCAACTACAATAATTGGAGCGTTATTATTAAACTCTTGACCTGTTAGAAGAGGTTGGTGTTGTTTCACGTAGTAGCTTTGTTGGAATCTTAGATACATATCATATAGAATCGCATAGCGCTCATTTTTGAATTTTATATTAAGATCGTCATATGGGTAAGAGGTTGAGTTTAAATGTACTTTTAAGTTAGTAAGATCACAATGATCTTACTTGTTAAAAGGTAATCAACACAAAACGAGGGCGTTCTTTATTAGCGGCCAGTTTCACATTCCATATGTGATTGGTCCCCGTATTAAGGTGTGGATTCATATGACAATCTCAACTACGGAATGCCACTGGTATAGCAGCACCATCATTAAGTATTTTGATCATATTCAATTTACTATGATCAGATAATTGAACATGTGGAATTCTCCATGATATTAGTGAAATTGTAAGTTTTGCTTTCTCAGTGGAAACATTCGAGTGTACAAGATCCTCATCGTTCTTATTACGCAATAGTATCAACTCATGTTTAGCATTTAATAAAACTTTATTATAGTCTTCAGCGAATCCTAAAAGAAGTTTGAGTGGTACATAGAAATTAAAATTTCCATTTCGAAGATTTGTTTCATCAAGTTTATTCCATTTTGCAACACAACGCTTTCCGTAGGTGATAAAGAAACCAAATTTTTTATGGTACTGGTGGCTCCCAAATATCTTGTATGATCAATTTCAATACCATTTAGTTCATAGCGAATTTCATCAAAGAGATATGCAACAAAATTGTTTTTCAACTTTATTTTTATTTTGACCCCTGGAGACGAAAACTAAATTTTTTAAAATAATGTTTTACCAATGCAAGTCTTTATGATGTATAAAGAGGTTTTATATAAGAAGAACTAACATTTTTAGCAATTTTTGTCACTTTCATGTATTACAAAACATTGCAGTATCCAACACTGGAAACGAAATTTTGATTTTTTTAAATTTTTGATACCAAATTTGTTTTGCCAAAATAAAAAATTATTTTAACCAAGAAGAAACGACGTTAATTGATTATTGGTTATGTTATTGTATTAAAAAATTCAAATTTCCTAACCCTGGATGGGAACTTTAAATAAAAAATATTTTTTTATCCATACAAATCTTCATGTTACCAAAAACGGTTTTATTTAAGAAAAACTTAACATATTTATATATTTTAGTCATTATATGTACCACAAAATACCGAATGTGCCCAAAAAATATTTCAATTTCCGATCCCTGGAGGCGAAAATTAAAACTTTTTAAAATAATTTTTACCCATACAAGTAATCATGATGTATAAAGTGGTTTTATTTAAGAAAAACTACAAATTCGTAACCATTTCTGTCACTTTCTTGTACTACAATATATATCAGTTTTCGAGCCCTGTAATCGAAATTAGTTTTTTTTTTTAATTTTGATACCAATTCTGTTTTACCAGGACAAAAAATAATATTAACCAGGATAAAACGACGTTAGTTGATTTTTAGTTATTTTAATGTACAAAAAATATTAAAATTTCCTAACCCTGAATAAGAATTTTAAAATTTTTAATTTTTTTTCCATCTATGCAAATCTTCCTGATGTATAAAACGGTTATATTTAAGAAAAACTTTAAATTTTAAACATTTTAATTATTATATATACCACAAAATACCGAATGTGTAAAAAAAAATATTCAATTTCGGAATCGAAAATTTAATTTTTTAAAACTATTTGCTACCAATGGAAGTCTTCATGATGTATAAAGCGGTTTTATTTAAGAAAAATTACAAATTTGTTACTACTTTCGTTACTTTCATGTACTACAAAATATTGCAGTACCTAACCCTGGAATCGAAATTTAAATTTTTTTTTAATTTTTAATACCAATTTCGTTTTGCCGAAATAAAAAGTAATTTTAACCAGGAAAAATGACGTCAGTTGATTTTTGGTTAGCTTATTGTATAAAAAAAAAATTTGAGTTTCCTAACCCTGGATGGGAACTTTAAATTTTTTAATTTTTTTTCATCAATGCAAATCTTTATTATACCAAAAACGGTTTTATTTAAGAAAAACTTTAAATTTTTAAACATTTTAGTTATTATATGTACCACAAAACACTGAATATACCAAAAAAAAAATTTTTTTAATTTCCCATCCCTGGCAAAAATTTTTTTTTAAATAAATTTTAAATGGATAATTGAGGAGTCCCAAGGCATGAAATAGGTTCAATTTTCAAATAAGCAAAAAAATAATCGGTAGGTGATAAAGAAACCAAATTTTTTATGGTACTGGTGGCTCGCAAATATCTTGTATGATCAATTTCAATACCATTTAGTTCATAGCGAATTTTATCAAAGAGATATGCAACAAAATTGTTTTTCAACTTTATTTTTATTTTGATGTTTTTTCATCTACAACAAGTCCTTCCACATATATATAGATTTCACTGGGTAACACATATAGATCTTGGTTTTGTATTGAAATTCTTATTTCATCGTTGTTGTTAAAAGACTGAAGGTATGGTATGTATGTGTGATAATCCTTTTTGATTATATTTTCATCAGATATTGGTTTATCTAAAACGTCTATTATTGAACTCATTTTGTTTTCAGTTTAAAGTTCAGTGACTTGAGAAAACTCTTGTTTGCTGCTGTAAGCGATTTTTGACGAACAGATCTTTTCAATTGTTGCTTAGGTTGTAATGTTTGAGGATTAGATGTTGCTGTAGTATTCTTCGATATACTCGTGTTGTATATTATCATTATTTAGTTGTCCTTAAATGTATTCGTATTGTAATTTCCTCTCCTCTGAAATTAATTAAGTCGCCGTTTTGATCAACCACGTAAAGAGCTAGTGAACTTATCTCTCTGGAGTTTACTGGCAAATAAATGAGATTTTTGGGAATCTCAATTATTTTATATCCAGTCGGTACATTAATAGGAAAGTCGTGTAGTGTATGAGCTTTAAAATTATTCATAAAAGTATTAACCACAATACTGCTTTCAATCCTCAAGAGATTCACCTTAAAGATATTCACTGGAAGATCAGAGTAATGTTCTTTGTTTGGCGTTAATATTCTGCTATTGAATCCTAAAAGTCTACCTATTGTATTTTCTTTATTAAAATATATTGGTTCTTTAGAGCTGCTGACTTTAACTTGCATTGTATTGTTATTAGATTCAATCAAAATCTATATCGTTTGTACTGATCTTCTATATAGTCAACTATATCATTTAATTCATAAGATCCGATCGGTATTTCAATTACAAGTTCACCGATATGAAATATATTGTTGTAGACACCCACATTTGGGGTACTATTATATGAATGAAAATCAGTTAGATCACATTCATAGGTTCCGTTTAAATCAATAGGAGGAAAATAATTAGCAGATAGCTCTGATGAATTGAAGCTCAGAGTCAATGTTATTGACCTTAAACACACAGTATGATTTATAGGAATCACTTTCGTATTTATTGTTTATTTACTTATTTACTTATTTTAAACTAAATGAAATATTGATGCCATTGTTGTTGTTGTTGTTTATTTATTGTATTCTTCCATTTACAATATCTCATCTTTGCTTATCCAAGAATTGTGCTCATTACCAAAGCCCAGCCACTTAACAAACACTTTCTGTCCTTTAGTTTTGAGAACCTTTTCAACTAGGTATGTGTTTGGATTTCTATTTTTTGCAAGTTCTTCTTCATAGAATAATAATAGGATTTCTGCGATAGTCTTCTAATGTATATGTTGTAGGATATGTGTTTTGTACTCTTTTAATTGTAAAGATTTCTGTTGTCTAATTCGAAGTAGAACCTTTTTCAAAAATGTTTTTATATTTGCTTATGCGTACATGATCTCCTGCATCATATTTTGACATTTTATACACCTTTAACTGACTGTATACTGTTTTTAAGAGCTGTTTTTCATTTGTTGAATTTACTTTAATCGGTGACATTTTAATGGTGCGATGAATTTTTCTATTGTATGCATCAAGTAAATCTCTATACATATCAATCCAATTATATGAACCATTTAAGCTAAATTCTTTCCACATCATTCCTTTTAATGTGCTATTGAATCGTTCTACTATTGAGGCTTTCATAGTGCTATATGTTGAGTAGTGATTAATATTGTACTTATTCATCAACTGATTGAAATGTTTATTGAAAAATTTTTTACCATCGTCTGTTTTCAAGTTTTTCGGTATTCGTCCCAATTTGAAAATATTCTCCATTGCTTGGGTTGTTTCAAATGCATTCTTTCTTCTCAAAGGTACTGCCCAAGCAAATTTTGAGAATGTATCAATTACAGTTAGCAAAAATCGATAATTTCTATTGTCTAAGGAATAATTTCCCATTTCAACTAAATCAGCTTGCCAAAGATCATCTATTCCTTTCATCACAACTCTACGACGTACAAAACGTTTTCGAGCCTGCTTATGCAATTCATTTACAATATTTCTTTTTGAAGACATCTTATTTTTCCAGTCGCTGTTTTATGTGTGTTGTGATCTACTTGGTGCACTTTCAGCTATTGATACGAACATGTAATTTTCTATTCTATAAAGTTTTTCTCGTAACTCTTCAATTTCCATATTAAAAAGGGATTTATTATCATCCATTTTCTTATTGATATCCTGGAAGTGAGCATTAAGATTTTCTAACTGGAAAGGTACTTCTTGTTGCTGTTTTTTGAGTTCAGTTTGCAGAAACAATTTACTGATAACATCATTTTCCTCCAGAGCGTTTGCAACATTTTTGATTCTCTTGTATTGGACATCAATGTTTTTGTTCGTATCCATAAAGAAGCCCAACAACTTAGGTGCATTTTTGGTTGAAATTACTTCACTTCTATCATTAATATAATGCCCAAATTTATCATCGGACATGTTTTATAAAAAAATCTATTTATATATATAATTTATACAATTATATAAGCTTCACGTAGTTCTTCAATAATTGAGACAATTTCGTTGTTCTGATTAGTATGGCCTGCAGAATGTGATGCAAGCAGTACTCTAAGTCGATCTACCATCTAATTTGGATATAATTTTGGAATAATTAGTTTTTGTTACATCTGATAAGCTTGTATGATTTTCTCATTTGAAAAGTTTTCCAATAATATGTTTGTACTTATGGGCTTTGCTCCCTTTGATTTGACCATCAGACTTATAGTCTCTCCTGTGAGCATTGGTAGTAAGTAACATTTTTTTTTATAGATTTCAAGCTCAAATTTGTCATAGTCTTTTGGTGTTTTATGAAACATTAAAGAAAACAGTCCTGACGTGAGAGCCCATATTTGTCCACCAACCTGTATCTTATCTTGATTTTATTATTGTCTTTATGTGGACCATAGTTAGTATCTAGTTCGTTTCTCGATTGTAATAGTGATAAGTCAGGATAATTTTCTTCATTATTCGAATTTTGTGAGTAAAAGTCATCTTCATCATAATTACTGCTACTTTTACTATTCGATTGTTTAAACATTGATTCTTCAATTAGTTTCTTGGGCGTACTCGTTTCCATTTTTATTGTTGAATTCTGAGGATGAAAACTTTCATTGTCATCAATTCCAGTTTAATTATCACTCGGTTCTTTTTTAACCGGTCTACCAACGTATTTAGAGCTATTGATAAATTCTTTTAAAGGTTCTGTGATAGGCTTGAATGTATCTCTTAATTGTTCATGTGTATTTATTTCACCAGTTTTTATACTTCGAAGCTTTTTCTTCAAGATATTTCTTGTAGTCACCAAGTCTTTAAGAATTTGTTCATTCAATTTAGTTATCAGGTCAGTTCAATAGGAAGCAGATCAGTTTATTAGATCAGGTTAACAGATCAGGTATCAGATCAGCTCATCAGTTATCAGATCAGCTTATCAGGTACCAGATCAGCTTATCAGGTATCAGATCAGCTTATCAGATCAGTTTAACAGGTATCAGATCACTTTATCAGGTATCAGATCAGTTTATCAGGTATCAGATCAGCTTATCAGGTCAGTTTAACAGGTGTCAAATCAACTTATCTGATCAGTTACAATAATCACATGTATAAAGTTTGATGTCAGATTAAATACTGAAGGGTGCATTAGATGAACAGCAAATTATATTATGATAAAGTAATCAAATGACTTTCTATAACGACCGTTGTTTAGTTCATTATCTTTACTTTATCATCAAAAATCCGTATTTTTCCCTCCAACATTCTCTACAAATTTGTTGAAACATTTCAAAGTTCATATCGCTGGCAACGTGATCATCATATACATGTTTCATATTTGTCGAATCTTGTTTAAACATAATAATTACATTAGCATTATCTCTTATCAAATGTTTTGGAATCCGCGTACAAGTTTGACACAAGTAAAATGAATCTGCGTTCTTATGACGACCCATACAAAAATATGCACGTATGTTGTTTTGCTTTTCACATGCAACATCATCAAAAATCATAATTGAATTGCTTTTAGCTTCACTACTACACTTCGCAGATAACATTCGTTATCTGCGAATGTGTAGTATCCCATTCCTTTAATTGGTGAAATTAATTTCTTTAGGTATTCATATATAGGTTGATATAAAGATTTTGAGTACAAGTAAATATTTTCAAACTTGAGACCATTAGGACTTTCCAGCAAACTAAACATTATGTTAGTTTTTCCACAATTTGAAGGACCAACTATTAATGCTCGAATAGAATTTGGTAACAAGGAACTATGTCTTATTTTTTTACTGTCATTTGAACATATATCAGCATTACGAACTAATATATTTTTATGTTGTTTTACGAAGCGCATTTTAATAACTACTTGTGAAATTTGCAAACAATATCTTTTATTGTAGATTAAAGTAATATGGTTGTACTTTATAACAAAAGTTTTAGTCCCAAGCACACTATCGTTGGAGAAGGTTTACTAAATAAAGCAATAAATTCTCTGCCTTTTGAATTACATCTTCCTGGATATCAGTACTGTAGACCTGGCACAAGATTACAAAAGCGTTTAGATAGAGGAGATAAAGGAATTAACTTATTGGATGCTGCTTGCAAAAATCACGATATTGCTTATTCGAAAAATAAAGACTTAAACAGCAGACATCAAGCTGACAAAATTCTTGAAAATAAAGCTTGGGAAAGAGTTCTTTCAAAAGATAGTGATCTTGCAGAAAAAACATTTGTATATATAGTCACCAACGCAATGAAACCAAAAACTTAACTTGGTATGGGTGTTGAAGCAAAGAAAAGGAATACAGTGAAAAGACCATCACCACGAATTCGTACAAATGACAAAAAACTGTTTCATAAAACAATTAAATCAGCAACAAAGATATTGAAGAAGGAAAAACCACTAGATATTAATTCAGAAATTAAGATTGCTCGTAAAGCTATCAGTAAATCTCTTAAGGGGCAAAAAGCTCGTGTTGTAATACCACGCATTATAAATGTCCCAAAAATTTGTGGTTGTTTGTCCATAATACCGATTCTAACTGTTCTAGGTGCACTTTGTAGTCTAGCAACTGGAGGTGCCGCTATAGCTAAAGCTGTAAATGCAACAAAGAATGCAAAAAACAACTTGAGGAAGCCACTAGACACAACAAAGCAATGGAGTCAATTGCGGTGGGAGATGGACTATACCTTAAACCATATAAAAACGGTTATGGACTTGTTTGTAAAGATCAATCAAAAAACTTTTAGGCATTTCAAAATATATTCCACACTTCAGAGGAGTTTTTATGTTGGATTCGCTACCAAAACGACCAAAGACTGTAGAGTGTGGAATAATCAATTTGGATTTATCAACAGGCCCAGGTACTCATTGGGTAGCATACTATAAAAACAAAAATGAGAAACAATATTTCGACAGCTTTGGAAATTTACAACCTCCTCTAGAATTAATCAAATATTTAGGTAGAAATATTGAACACAACTACAATAAATATCAAAACTTTAATACATATAATTGTGGCCACTTATGTTTGAAATTTCTTTATGAGATAACCAAAGATATTAAATAAAACACAATCATATATATTTAAAAACATTTTATTTTTTATTATTATTATTTTTTTCTTGTTAATTACAAAATATATGCACATAACATTTTTTTTACTGTCAAATGGGGTACCGGGAGTTTGGTATCAAAAACTCATTCATCTCACTATCCAGGATAAGGTTTCGCTCTCCTTTTCTTTGTAGTCGATATTTATCACTTGAAAGATCATCTAATTCGACATCTGTTAAAATATTATATCGGTTGGGGAGAAATATTATATGGTTTTCCAGTTCAAGGTGAACTATTTCCCCATTTGGGAAACAGTTTTTGGATGATCAGTATTTGGATGATTCATCTAAATCCTTTATATGGATTAAGGATTTTGTATTACAGGAATTGAATTTGCTTATTAAACTCATTGCGCTATAACTGTTTCACAACTTATAAGATTGAACTTCAATTTCCAATTAATCTCGATATAAGCTTTCTAGACTTTAAGAAGTCTAACTGAAAATTATTAAGCAATGATATTAGATTTGTGTGTGTGTGTGTGTAAGTGGGAGAGAGAGGGAGCAAAAGACGAAAAGATGAATAATAAAATCTGGTGTTAGAAGAAGATAGAGAGATACTTATATACATTTTTGAGTCATTTACTCTAAAATTTTAATTTGCTTTTGGATTGGAACGCAGATTTAGTTTTATAAATTATATAAAACTTCTCTTACAACTTGTTCGTTGAAAACCATTATTAGTAGAGAACTGACATTCAAAAAGGTCGGAAGTAAATTTTGGTAATAGTATAAAATATTCCATAAAAATCATGAGTGACATTAGAAACAAGCTCGCACAATTCTTAGTTGATTTTGAGGGATGTCAACTATACGAACATATGGAAATGGGGAAAATGTGCCTCGATATGTTGAATGAAAATGATGATTTTGGAGGAAGATGGAAGATGAGGACAAGGACGATGGTCCCTTTAAGTCTTGTCCATGGAGCCATCCAGATTGTGAGGAAGGGCCAGATACCTGTCGGTGCTCCGTATTTTACTTAAGAAAAATGACGATAAATCATTTAATTAATTCATATTATGTAATATTTCGATGAAACTAAATAATAAATCACAAAACAATATAAAACAAATTCTGAATGTTTTTCATTTTATATATATTTGTACAATTTTTGTTTATTTCTCTTAACAATACAACAATTTTTTTTACTTAATATATTTCACTACTTAAATATATATAAAAATTATTACTTAAAAATAGGGATACAATTATTGCATTGCTTCTTCCTCTTCTTGTCTTGAAATTTCCCACAGTAGCATGTCAAGTTCATCATCGGGATTAGTTTCCTCGATTCGAAAATGATACCATGCATATGTACTCATCTTATCACTTCTTGTTTTTCTTTTATCATCTGCATAATTTAAGACTACTTTATTTATTTCATTTGTATAAATTTGATGAACTTTTGATTTAAATATTAACATGTCATCATATACAGTAGACTTATAAAATAAACAGTTTCTATAAGAAATTGTGTCGTACTTATCAAGAATGCATTTCTTTACCCCTTTCGATTTTTTAATATCATTTTCATACTGCACACTAAAGGAATACATCTTTGATCTCAATCCTACAAACTCCTTCATTATTTTTCCACAATTCTCATCCTTCATCATACCCAACACCTTACTGTTTACTAGAGGGAAACCATATATATTGTTTTTTGGGTAATCAGACGTATCAAACTTAAGGACGACGTCAGTTTTTATGTCAGCGTAAAAGTCTTCTGTTTTTACTGTGTAAATGAAAGAGTCAGTATCCATATAATTCAGTGGTAAGTTCGACTTGAATTTGGGTTGCTTGTACCCATAATGGAAATCATACATTTTCTATTTGGAAAGCACTAATACACAAAATCCTAAATATATAGGTTTATTGTAATAGGTTTTCACTCTATTCATTTCAATCTCTACCATATTCTCAAAAAATATTGACAAACTATGAAAATTAGGTTTAGATATCCAATCTTGAGCTCCTAAATGATTACAGTTTGTCCTATTCCAGTTCGTAACTATTCGTACATCTTTTCTCTTTTCCACATTCTCCATAGTTTTACCGTATACTGCATTATTTAACAATTTGAAAAAATTTTTTTCAAAAGTATTTTTTGCAGTAGCCCTATGTTTGGTATTCAAGTCTATATAACTTTTCAACCAGGTTGATTGCTTATAGGTGAGAATTCGATGCACTTTCTTTAGAACTAGACCATACTGTAAACATTGTTTAAGAACTCTATAATGTATGACATATGTTTGTTTTGTTGAAAAATCTGCAACTAATTTAATGTGCTTTGTTTGCAAAATTTTCTTATTTTCTGGACAGAAAGGTAGGTCATTGTGAGAGTCATGCAAATGAGAAGGACAGTCTAAAGTAACTTCATAGACATATCCATCACTTGAATTATCACCTATGGTTTTAGGATCCAGATTTAGCTCTTCAGCTGACAGCCATCTGAATCCACCATAAGGTAAATACTCAGACATAGCCCAACCGTAGAGGTTATTTGCGTCTAAGTACACAATAAATTCTGAGGGCTTTTCTCTATCGAAATCAGGTAGATATTTGTTGTTAGCCTTTGAATATCGGTTACTGCATTGTACAAGTCCACCACGTATTCCTTTCTTGAAGAAATTGTACATATCTATGTCCGTCAAAAGCTCTAGTTCTATATTTGTGTACTTTAGCATAGCATCCCACGATAGTCCTGGTGCAGTGTAATATTGACATGGATCTAAGTGGTAGATGTTCTTGCAAACCTTTCTAAAACTTTCAAATATATCTGCAAGTAAGAGAACATCCGTTTTGAAATATACTTCCATGTAATCTTGCAAGGTTTTGCAGCCGAAAGCATTCCAAACTTCTTTTGCATGCTCATAGTTCTTCATATTTACTCCAGTTGCTAGACTACAAAGTGCACCTAGAACAGTTAGAATCGGTATTATGGACAAACAACCACAAATTTTTGGGACATTTATAATGCGTGGTATTACAACACGAGCTTTTTGCCCCTTAAGAGATTTACTGCTAGCTTTACGAGCAATCTTAATTTCTGAATTAATATCTTGTGGTTTTTCCTTCTTCAATATCTTTGTTGCTGATATAATTGTTTTATGAAACAGTTTTTTGTCATTTGTACGAATTCGTGGTGATGGTCTTTTCACTGTATTCCTTTTCTTTGCTTCAACACCCATACCAAGTTTAGTTTTTGCTTTCATTGCGTTGGTAACTATATATGCAAATGTTTTTTCTGCAAGATCACTATCTTTTGAAAGAACTCTTTCCCAAGCTTTATTTTCAAGAATTTTGTGAGCAATATCGTGATTTTTGCAAGCAGCATCCTATAAGTTAATTCCTTTATCTCCTCTATCTAAACGCTTTTGTAATCTTGTGCCAGGTCTACAGTACTGATATCCAGGAAGATGTAATTCAAAAGGCACCTTCTCCAACGATAGTGTGCTTGGGACTAAAACTTTTGTTATAAAGTACAACCATATTACTTTAATCTACAATAAAAGATATTGTTTGCAAATTTCACAAGTAGTTAATAAAATGCGCTTCGTAAAACAACATAAAAATATATTAGTTTGTAATGCTGATATATGTTCAAATGACAGTAAAAAAATAAGACATAGTTCCTTGTTACCAAATTCTATTCAAGCATTAATAGTTGGTCCTTCAAATTGTGGAAAAACTAACATAATGTTTAGTTTGCTGGAAAGTCCTAATGGTCTCAAGTTTGCAAATATTTACTTGTACTCAAAATCTTTATATCAACCTATATATGAATATCTAAAGAAATTAATTTCACCAATTAAAGGAATGGGATACTACACATTCGCAGATAACGAATGTTATCTGCGAAGTGTAGTAG
Organism: Linnaemya vulpina; assembly: GCA_963675445.1. Classification (NCBI taxonomy): domain Eukaryota; kingdom Metazoa; phylum Arthropoda; class Insecta; order Diptera; family Tachinidae; genus Linnaemya; species Linnaemya vulpina. The sequence goes on along the minus strand of OY776277.1, from coordinate 64,496,276 downwards.
TGAAGCTAAAAGCAATTCAATTATGATTTTTGATGATGTTGCATGTGAAAAGCAAAACAACATACGTGCATATTTTTGTATGGGTCGTCATAAGAACGCAGATTCATTTTACTTGTGTCAAACTTACACGCGGATTCCAAAACATTTGATAAGAGATAATGCTTATGTAATTATTATGTTTAAACAAGATTCGATAAATAAGAAACATGTATATGATGATCACGTTGCCAGCGATGTGAACTTTGAAATGTTTCAACAAATTTGTAGAGAATGTTGGAGGGAAAAATACGGATTTTTGATGATAAAGTAAAGGTAATGAACTAAACAACGGTCGTTATAGAAAGTCATTTGATTACTTCATCATAATATAATTTGCTGTTCATCTAATGCACCCTTCAGTATTTAATCTGACTTCAAACTTTATACATGTGATTATTGTAACTGATCAGATAAGCTGATTTGACACCTGTTAAACTGACCTGATAAGCTGATCTGATACCTGATAAACTGATCTGATACCTGATAAACTGATCTGATACCTGTTAAACTGACCTGATAAACTGATCTGATACCTGTTAAACTGACCTGATAAGCTGATCTGATACCTGATAAGCTGATCTGGTACCTGATAAGCTGATCTGGTAACTGATGAGCGGATCTGATACCTGATCTGTTAACCTGATCTAATAAACTGATCTGCTTCCTATTGAACTGACCTGATAACTAAAATGAATGAACAAATTTTTAAAGACTTGGTGACTACAAGAAATATCCTGAAGAAAAAACTTCGAAGTATAAAAACTGGTGAAATAAATGCACATGAACAATTAAGAGATACATTCAAGCCTATCACAGAACCTTTAAAAGAATTTATCAATAGCTCTAAATACGTTGGCAGACCGGTTAAAAAAGAACCGAGTGATAACAGCATCGAGTTAAATCAAGATAAGATACAGGTTGGTGGACAAATATGGGCTCTTACGCCAGGACTGTTTTCTTTAATGTTTCATAAAACACCAAAAGACTATGACAAATTTGAGCTTGAAATCTATAAAAAAATGTTACTTACTACCAATGCTCACAGGAGAGACGATAAGTCTGATGGTCAAATCAAAGGGAGCAAAGCCCATAAGTACAAACATATTATAGGAAAACTTTTCAAAGGAGAAAATCATACCAGCTCATCAGATGTAACAAAAACTAATTATTCCAAAATTATATCCAAACGAGTTGGTAAATCGACTTAGACTACTGCTTGCATCAAATTCTGCAGGCCATACTATTCAGAACAACGAAATTGTTGAAGAACTACGTGAAGCTTATATAATTGTATAAACTATATAAATAAATAGATTTTTTTATAAAACATGTCCGTTGATAAATTTGGGCATTATATTAATGATAGAAGTGAAGTAATTTCAACCAAAAATGCACCTAAGTTGTTGGGCTTCTTTATGGATACGAACAAAAACATTGATTTCCAATACAAGAGAATCAAAAATGTTGCAAACGCTCTGGAGGAAAACGATGTTATCAGTAAATTGTTTCTGCAAACTGAACTCAAGAAACAGCAACAAGAAGTAGCTTTCCAGTTAGAAAATCTTAATGTAATAATAAATCCCTTTTTGATATGGAAATTGAAGAGTTACGAGAAAAAATTTATAGAATAGAAAATTACATGTTCGTATCAATAGCTGAAAGTGCACCAAGTAGATCACAACACACTTAAAACAGCGACTGGAAAAATAAGATGTCTTCAAAAAGAAATATTGTAAATGAATTGCATAAGCAGGCTCGAAAACGTTTTGTACGTCGTAGAGTTGTGATGAAAGGAATAGATGACCTTTGGCAAGCTGATTTAGTTGAAATGGGAAATTATTCCTTAGACAATAGAAATTATCGATTTTTGCTAACTGTAATTGATACATTCTCAAAATTTGCTTGGGCAGTACCTTTGAGAAGAAAGAATACATTTGAAATAACCCATGCAATGGAGAATATTTTCAAATTGGGACGAATACCGAAAAACTTGCAAACAGACGATGGTAAAGAATTTTTCAATAAACATTTCAATCAGTTGATGAATAAGTACAATATTAATCACTACTCAATATATAGCACTATGAAAGCCTCAATAGTAGAACGATTCATTAGCACATTAAAAGGAATGATGTGGAAAGAATTTAGCTTAAATGGTTCATATAATTGGATTGATATGTATAGAGATTTACTTGATGCATACAATAGAAAAATTCATCGCACCATTAAAATGTCACCGATTAAAGTAAATTCAACAAATGAAAAAAACCTCTTAAAAACAGTATACAGTCAGTTAAAGGTGTATAAAATGTCAAAATATGATGCAGGAGATCATGTACGCATAAGCAAATATAAAAACATTTTTGAAAAAGGTTATACTCCGAATTGGACAACAGAAATCTTTACAATTAAAAGAGTACAAAACACATATCCTACAACATATACATTAGAAGACTATCGCGGAAATCCTATTAAAGGTGGATTCTATGAAGAAGAACTTTCAAAAACCAGATATCCAAACACATACCTAGTTGAAAAGTTTCTCAAAACTAAAGGACAGAAGGTTTTTGTTAAGTGGCTGGGCTTTGGTAATGAGCACAATTCTTAGATAACCAAAGATGAGATATTGTAAATGGAAGAATACAATAAATAAACAACAACAACAACAACAACAATGGCATCAATATTTCATTTAGTTTGAAATAAGTAAATAAGTAAATAAACAATAAATACGAAAGTGATTCTTATAAATCATACTGTGTGTTTAATGTCAACATTGACTCTGAGCTCCAATTCATCAGAGCTATCTGCTAATTATTTTCCTCCTATTGATTTAAACGGAACCTATGAAAGTGATCTAACTGATTTTCATTCATACAACAGTATCCCAAATGTGGATGTCTACAACAATATATTTCATATCGGTGAACTTGTAATTGAAATACCGATCGGATCTTATGAATTAAATGATATAGTTGACTATATAGCAGATCAGTACAAACGATATAGATTTTGATTGAATCTAATAACAATACAATGCAATTTAAAGTCAGCAGCTCTAAAGAACCAATATATTTTAATAAAGAAAATACAATAGGTAGACTTTTAGGATTCAATAGCAGAATATTAACGCCAAACAAAGAACATTACTCTGATCTTCCAGTGAATATCTTTAAGGTGAATCTCTTGAGGATTGAAAGCAGTATTGTGGTTAATACTTATATGAATAATTTTAAAGCTCATACACTACACGACTTTCCTATTAATGTACCGACTGGATATAAAATAATTGAGATTCCCAAAAATCTCATTTATTTGCCAGTAAACTCCAGAGAGATAAGTTCACTAGCTCTTTACGTGGTTGATCAAAACGGCGACTTAATTAATTTCAGAGGAGAGGAAATTACAATACGAATACATTTAAGGACAACTAAATAATGATAATATACAACACGAGTATATCGAAGAATACTACAGCAACATCTAATCCTCAAACATTACAACCTAAGCAACAATTGCTTGCTTACAGCAGCAAACAAGAGTTTTCTCAAGTCACTGAACTTTAAACTGAAAACAAAATGAGTTCAATAATAGTCGTTTTAGATAAACCAATATCTGATGAAAATATAATCAAAAAGGATTATCACACATACATACCATACCTTCAGTCTTTTAACAACAACGATGAAATAAGAATTTCAATACAAAACCAAGATCTATATGTGTTACCCAGTGAAATCTATATATATGTGGAAGGACTTGTTGTAGATGAAAAAACATCAAAATAAAAATAAAGTTGAAAAACAATTTTGTTGCATATCTCTTTGATGAAATTCGCTATGAACTAAATGGTATTGAAATTGATCATACAAGATATTTGCGAGCCACCAGTACCATAAAAAATTTGGTTTCTTTATCACCTACGGAAAGCGTTGTGTTGCAAAATGGAATAAACTTGATGAAAAAAATCTTCGAAATGGAAATTTTAATTTCTATGTACCACTCAAACTTCTTTTAGGATTCGCTGAAGACTATAATAAAGTTTTATTAAATGCTAAACATGAGTTGATACTATTGCGTAATAAGAACGATGAGGATCTTGTACACTCGAATGTTTCCACTGAGAAAGCAAAACTTACAATTTCACTAATATCATGGAGAATTCCACATGTTCAATTATCTGATCATAGTAAATTGAATATGATCAAAATACTTAATGATGGTGCTGCTATACCAGTGGCATTCCGTAGTTGAGATTGCTATGCGATTCTATATGATATGTATCTAAGATTCCAACAAAGCTACTACGTGAAACAACACCAACCTCTTCTAACAGGTCAAGAGTTTAATAATAACGCTCCAATTATTGTAGTTGATGTCAGTTACCAAAACGAAACGCTCAATACCGGACCAATCGACATAAAAATTGAATTTGAAACAGCAACAAATATTCCAGCAAAAACATCAGCTTACTGCGTTCTTATTCATGACCGCGTAATAGAATACATACCAATAAAAGGTCAAGTCCGGAAGGTCTTATAAATTAAATAACATGGATGGTGATATTGTTTTTGTAGACTTGCAAGGTTTCAAAAATAATTCAAATGACTTCATCGCAAAAGAACTAGCTGTAGTTTTCAGCAACAACGAATACCTCAATTTCATCATAAAACCTCCTTTTGATTTCGCATGTTTATCAGCCAAAAAACAGAGAGAAGCAGTTTGTTTAACAAAAAACTATCATCATATTAACTGGAATGATGGATCAGTCTCATTTGAAAGCGTTTGCAAGTTTTTAGAATCCAATATAAGAAATTCACAAATATATGCTAAGGGGGAAGAGAAGAAAAAATGACTGGAAAAAATTATTAATCAAACAGTTTATAACATTAAAGACATTGGAAACTAAGCATTCAATATATCTCTATTGTAGCTATCACGACTATGGTGTTTGTGCCTTAAGGAATGCAATTTTACTTAAAAATGAAAATGTTAGCAAACTTTTAAATAAATGCTTATAAAAATTAAAATAAATGTCTTTTTATTTAAAATAAAAACCTACATACAAATTTTTTTTTTTGCAGAGAACACACAAACAAACACGCAATGGTTCATTCATTCATTCAAATGGTCAAGGGAATATTTGGGCACATAGAATAAACGATTATTATTTGTTTGTATGTATAATAATTGTAGATATTTATGTACGCATGAATATGTATATCTTATCACATTTCATAGTGACCCACTTGCGCAAAATCCAGGAAAGCAAGAAAGCGGACTGTCATACAGACTCACCAATCGTCATATACACAGCCTGTCTGACAGGCAGACATTCCAACCGCCACTCAGAGCTCAAAAAACACACACACTTAAACATAGCATAAATATTCATATTCTACAAAATACAGAAATCGCACCACCATCCAGATCCCCAAATAAAATCCATCGATGATCGTCATGTATAAAATAAACAAAATATCAATTTCAATATTTATGAAATAGTAAATTTTTTTTTCACAACGTCTTCAAGATCAGAATAATCAAATTATTCCCCCAGACTCAAGCATTGCAAAAAAAAAAGAAATAACTGAATTGCTGGACAAAATGTCTTAAGTAAACACACACCAAAATTAAAAACAAACAAAATATAAAAGAAGAAATCTCACTCCAGCAAGAAGAAACGAACCACAAACATTAAGTCCATCCATGTATAACTACAACACTTTTGAAATAGTGTAATTCCTAAAAAAATGTTCTAATGTTCCTAAAAATTTCTTATTTTCTATTAGGCTATAGCACACATAGACAGACAGAATTCCTACGCTCACATATGGACAGACACAAATTCCCACGCTCACATACCGACGGACACGTATTCTCAAGGTCACATATGGACAGACAGAAATTCCCACGCTAACCCCAACATTATAAAAACAAACAACAACAACAATGTAACACCCCTATTTAACCGTGGGAAAATACACACACATTAAAGTATCAAATTACTAAATAAAAAAACCAATTAACATAAATTTGGCAATTAAAATTTTAAATTTAATTTCCGAAATTTGACAATTTTATATATGTTTTTGGCAAATGTTTAACCTTTGTGCAATTAGCAAGAAAAAGAACAACGTAAAGCTCAGCAACAATGTTTAGCGAGGCCTTGCAACATCAGAGTTAAGGAATACAGAAAAAAGAGGTTTTGTGTTACGATGTGGTTCCCAATAAAATATACTTCATTTAAGGGATGAAATAGTTGTAGACCATTAACTAATTAGTCTTTAGTTACAACGGGGTACAAATTCAATATTATATTAGATATTTGGGTGATAGCATTTATGATGACAGCATAGTCCACCCAAGTTTTTACCAATCAGTACAGTGGCTGCTTCCATTACTGGCTCAAATGAAGGCTTTCTAACTCTGGCTAAAATTTTTTTATCTCATAAAAGGATATATATGTATTTACAGCTTACTGACTTAATTTTAAGATACAATTTGGTGCCAAATCTAAAATGGATGATTTAGTTGTTTGGTTGGAAACGTACATATATGGAAATTAATTGCCTTATTTGCTATTATTTACCCGTAGATTATGAAAACCAGTGCTTTTAATTTCTCTTAAACTTTAGTTTGATATCCACCAAATTGTGATTGCTGTTCTATACACATAAAATCAGCAATACTTTACAATAAAATGTATTTATCCATACAAAACATATACGGTCTAATTCATAAAATTTTTTAATTTCAGTGTTAAACTATGTTATAGTTATTAAACAGATTTAGAGTAATAAGGGTATAATAAAAATGTATATTCATAAACGTTTAATAACGCTAGACTAGAAATAAAACATATTTACCATATTTTTCCTTTCTATTGGCAACCTTGTTGAAAATAATATGTCATATTTGGTTTAGTGATGCACACAAAAAAATTCTATTGTTTAAGTAATTGGTTTGAATGGAAAAAAATCATAAAAATGTTCTTCAAAAATGTTTTTTCAAGTGCTTAGAAAGGGGAAAAAAAAAGCTTTTGTAATGATAATTAAAGGTAAATTAACAAAGACCGAAAAATTATACTAAAAACTTATGTTTGCTGTTCTTAAAGTTCGACAAGTATCTGAATACTCAACTGTTAACATTTGTTTATGCATAAAAGACTGAATTTTGTTAATTTATTTAAGAAACAACCGAATATTGTTGTTTTATTTTAAAAAAGTCTGTATATAGTTAAAGATTTAGTTAAAGACTAAATATTATTATTTTATTTAAAAAAAACTCTATATATATTCAATTTATTTTAATATTAATCAAGCTTATGGTAGTTTTTTATCAAATTATATTTGATCTAATTTTTATTCGATATTTAAAAAAAAAAAAAAAAAAAAAAACCATTTGTCTATAAAATTTTAATAATTTTTATTTCCTGAAGATGTTAACAAGCTGTTAACGAAATATCGAATAAAAATTAGATCAAATATAATTTGATAAGAAACGACCATAAGCTTGATTAATATTAAAATAAACTGATAAGGTCAATAAAGATAAATCAACAAATATATTCAATTTATTTTAGAAAAAATTGAATATTGTTATTTTATTTAAAAAAAGACTGCATTTTGTTAATTTATTTAACCCTTATCCTGTACTTCAAAAATGAAATGCATATGACATTAGTGGGTAAATTTTGTCCAATACAAAGTATTCAAATATTTATTCATTTTTATTGTTTTTTTACACTCATGACATATAATATGGGTTTTAGAATGGGTTTTGCAAATACATTTTTTACATTGACCACATTTATTAGCATATTTCGTGCTGTTGGAGCGACTTGGGCAAAAAAAGCAACGTCCCCTTTTCAAATTACTTCCTTGTGAAACTGCAGCTGAATCACTTTGAAAGCTTCTCACGAATGCTTTAGCATGACTACTTTAACATGACCTACGAGATATTTCACCGCTTATTAAGTTCATAACTAAGTCTTCCAAGAAAATGCGTCGCTTATACTTTTTATTTTGATTCCACTTCCACAAAATATTGTAAAATAGCGCTTGTGGCCATCGGTTAGTTCTCCTTTTACAGGTGTAAGTTCTTATTAATTGATCTAAAGTATCTACCCCGGATTTCGTTTCAGTGTAAAATTGAATGATTTCTGGCTTTTTGGTGGTACTTCTAATATACGTGTCGTGATGTAATGTGCTGAGCAAAAACACGGATCGATTTTTATTTGGTACATATCCTACTATGGTTGTTTTGTTCTCATTATCGAAGAGGAAGTGTGCATAATTATCTGGTTTATTTTTTAGTTGAAACATTTTTTCTGGCAAAAAAGTTTTGTTTTTTCGTACAGTACCAACCATTGTAATACTTCGTTTTAACAATTCAATACCCAATTCATGCGAAGCAAAAAAATCGTCGCAGGTAACATTATGCCCTTTCAAATCCTTTATCATGTCCAAGACGACGCGGCGTCCCTGATCTTTTTCTGGCTTACAGTTCCTGTTTTTTCCAGTATACACTTGCAAGGACCATGCATAGTTGGTTTCTGCATCGCATAATGCCCAAATTTGTATACCATATTTCCTCGGTTTTGATGGTATGTATTGCTTGCGTTACATATTGCGATATGTAACAAGCTGCTCATCCACTGTCACACACTCACTTAGATTAAACATTTTCCGTACATTCGGCTCCAAAATTCTCTAATGGGAGCAAGTTTGTCACGAACTCGTCTTTCTCTTCTGTCCGACTTGTTATCAAAACGAATCACTCGGGCTATATTTTGAAACCTGCGCAAACTCATGGTTGATTTGAATAGCGGTCTGCCTTTGCGGTCATCCCATAGAGATTCTGAAGCTTCACCATGAGATCTGTATACACCAGCTAACAGAAGTAGTCCGAAATATGCTTCAACAGTTATGTTGTCTACAGCAATCCAATTATTACCAAATACTGATTGACTTAAAAGAATCGATTGAATAATATAATTGTTACTCAGACATTACCATTATTAGTCACCTTGTAAGTTAGTCATATCAGCAACTAATTTCATTACATCACTGGGCATAAATAACAGAAAAGATGATTTTATGTTACCCGCTCTAGAAACTGCATAACGCGTTGGGCCAGGAGTAAGATTTATAATGTTCTGCTTAGAAAATCTTCCAACTTCTTTTATTGTTGATGTTTGTGACCATATATTTCCCATTTTTTGACGGATACGTTTCGACTTCACTTGCAGTTTGATCAAGACTTTCATGCTACAGCATGATGATAAGTTGGGGTCATAAACAGATTCAGCTTCAGAAACGAAATCGCATTCATCTTTACTTGATGTGTCCTGAGCACTTTCCTCTTCTGAGTCTGATTGCGTAAGAAAAGATCTAATTTCCTCCGGTTTCATGATTCCAAAATGCGTGCAGCTTTTATCACATGTACTCAATGCAAAAACAATTCGACACAATTTGTTACAAACATTTGTTGGCAAACATAATTTGTTACTAAGCTCTAAGCACATGCGCACAATGATTTAATTGCTTGGGCAATTTTGACCCAAGGGTACAAGATGCGTAAGTTTTTTCACACACGCTTTGTGAAAAGATTTACAAGAATTATATTTTATATTTAAATAGGGTTCGTTAAAAAAATAATTGTACTAAATTATCAAAAAAATCAGCTGAGTATTTTAAAAACAAATGAGCAATAAAAACTGTTTGGGCAATTTTGACCCGTTAATGCAGGATAAGGGTTAAGAAACAACCGAATATTGTTATTTTATTTTAAAAAGCTCTGTATATAGTTAATTTATTTTAGAAAAAACTGAATATTGTTATATTATTTAAAAAAAAGACTGAATACTATTAAACTTCTTTTGTTCTCTGTTACGTTTTTAATCATAAAATCAGAATATAAGTATGTATGTGCCTTAACTAAAATAAAAAATATATAAACTTTTATACTTTGTGAACATGTTCACATATATTTGTTGAAATGTTGTCCGTTTTTGTGTTTTGAGCTTCATTGAAACGTAAGTAGTCACGAAAAATATCGAAGAGGACAATAATTTAATTTAAACCAACTTTAAAAAAAGGGGTAGGTAATGAATCGCGAGTACATTGTATGTTGATTCTTTATGTTTGTGTCAGTATATCATTGTCAATTGAGGATTGATTTTAAAATTACTTTTTGTTTTTTTTTTCAAGAGATTGCTTTAACTTGTTGATTTTGTGTGTCTAGTCGACAATTTTTCGGCAGAAACCATACTACTTTTTTATAATATATACCAATTTCATTTTTTAAAGCATTCATAATACTTACCTGGAACATTGTCGTTTTTCTCAATAGCGATATTGTGAAGTACTGCCAAAGCAAAAATCAATGTTTTACCATTTGATAAATTTACTGTCAAACCGTCCAATAAGCAACGAAAACGTTGTTTCCAAAGGCTAAAACAACGTTCGACAGTGTTCCTAGTGCTTATATGTGCAGCATTATATTTCATCTCTTTTTCATTTTGTGGGTTACTAAGTGGGTTGAATAAGTATGGATAAAGTTTGTATCCACTATCTCCTAGCAAACGGCCTTTAAACTCTCCGCTTTCGAATCGTTGTTTGATTACTCATTCGTTGAAGATGCGGCAGTCGTGAGTACTCCCTCTCCACCTCGCAATTATGTCTCTTATTCTTAACCTTGCATCGCAAACAACCTAAAACACATGCGTGCATGTACATATAAACATATTTAACGGATGAACGAAATTGTATAAGTACCTGCACATGTAAGGAATAGTAGCCTTTTCTATTTATATAACAATGTGCTAAGTCACCGCCTGTTTTTTTATGCGTACGTGAGTTCCGTCGATGGCTCCTATTACTCCGGGAAAGTTTTTAATGGCTTTAAGTTCCATCATTATTTCACTTTCCTCTGATCGAGATGATGGCATTTTAATTCTACTGCTGCCAAAACGAGCTAAGGCGCGTGAGTTAAATATATAAAACCAAATACTAACACTTACATTAAGAATGATCACATAGATGAATTTATTGCTAATATAATTACTAATACATTAAGAAATATGTTACATTAAACTCATTTCCGTTTTGTTTAAAGAAAATATGATTAAATTCATAAGTCAAAATTATTTTGCGGTCGCAATTCCAAGAATTGCAACCGTGCCAATTTAATATAAAAGAATTACCTGCATTAGTAAATTAAAGCACTAAATGAAAAATGTAGCTAGTTATATTTTTCGGTCGCACTTCCAAGAATTGCAGACGTCCCAATTTAACTAACTCTACACTAATAAAATTTCTCAAATTGCATTTTATTGCATTTCCGTTCCCACACGAAAATGCAATATTAATCTTCCATAGAATTACTAAAAAATAGAACAATAATTTTAATTGATAAGCAAACTTGTAATTAGGATAAGTCAGTATTGTTCTTCCCGTTCTGTCGAGAAGTCGTAAGCTTAAAAATAAAGATTGATTAAAACAAACAAACAAAAAACAAATTTAGTTTTTTTAATAACCACGAAACGCGAACACATAATTCGTGCGACTTTGGCGGAAATTCTACATACTGTAGCCTGGGATAACCCATGAAGTTCGGCGGTATCATCTTGAACCTTAAATTTGAAATTGTTCATAATGATAAGGTAGATACTACAATTAGTACACATACACATACTTTTCTTCGATCCCAACATCGTAATAACACCAAAACCTGTAAATCGGCAGAGGTACCAAAACCTCTTGAGTCTAGTTGAATTTCCGGCCTAACCATTTCAATAATTTTTTTAACGGTGGTTTTATTGAATCTGTATCTAGATTTGAAGTGTTCTTCGGACATTTCGAATGGATCGGCCCTCTTTCTAAAAGTTTTTCTGTTTCGAGCAGCTGCTATATCAGCGATCGTCTCTAAAATTTTCAATTAAAAACAAATTTCTTTGCACAAATTAATATATTCTGGAAACAAAATTAATTATATCCATTTTTATTTAAAGACTTTTATTAATTTTTTTTAAAAGAACTGGAGAATTTTTTTACAATGCAGAAAAATGAGACAAAGAGCAAAATGTCACTTTATCAATCGCTTAAACTAGGGTATTGGCTGAAATAAAATTTTTATGTTTTACAGATACTTTATAGCGCTTTAATAGGCTATTAAACGTTTATGAATACACATTTAGCGATTTTTGACTACTAATATGCTATTAAACCCTTAATAATCATATATGAATTAGGGGGATAGTATGTATGTATATATTGAGCTGCGTTTGTTACTTGGCCGCACTTCTTATATTCTAGATTTAAAGTGATCTCTTATAACATGGTTTTGTAGCCTTATATACTGCTGTAAATGCGCATAATCGTGTGCAAAAAATTTTAGCACTGTAATAATATGCCAGAAAGAACGAGTAAAAATCATCACCTGATTTTGTGAACAATAATTTCTTACTTTTTTTATTGTATCGAGTGATGATCAGCACGTTTGCAAAAACAATGGTGCAATTTGATAAACACTGCTAAGTAAGGGGTACTAAGCCAAACTGTTATTTGTTACTGAATCTTGTCGTAATATCATAATCATAATATGATTAAGTTATATTGTTTAGTTTGGTAAATTTACTTACAGAGTCAATCTCTATGCCAGCATTTTACATGGTTTTATATGTTTTTGCGCAACGGAATCTATAGAAGCTAAAACCATTCCGTTCAGAGTTAAAACTACGGAATCATATCAATTTCGAACGATATTCGTGACATGTCTGTATGACTCAATCAAACACAACTGTTAAATTTGACCATTTTCCTACATTTGTGACTTGTATGGTAATAATGCCTTCGAATATGTAAATATCACAATATGCTATATTGTAGTCTTAGTTTTATTCGAACTTTAACTATGCATATTACTTATAACAAAAAAGATTACTTTTATGTAGACTGTCTACGATTAAATTAAAATTGTCATTTTTATTCAGGTACGATTTTTTTAAGTAAGACAGTTTTACACATAGAATCCTATATTATTGAAAACTAATAACTAAGTAAACACTTGTCCGAATTAGAAATATTTTGCATTAAAATCGAACGTTGTCATAGAAACGTTCTCAGTTGTTGAGTATATGCAGCTAGTTTTTCCATGTTAATAACTTGCCACTAATAAATTCGCAGAAATTATTGTTAAGCCTGCACACAAAACTGTTAGGCCAAAGAATTTTGAAGTACGTCGAAAGAATTTAGCGCAACAGCTACGGCCCTATTGCTGAAAAAATGAAAAATTAAATCCTAATTGTAATAAGTATCGGAACCATTGGTAGTTTGGTCCAATAATCACATCGTTTAGTTTTTAAAATAATAATATACTTGTTTGTATTTAAAAGAAACCCTTGTTTCAATTAAATATATCATTAAAATCGGTGAGATTGATGTTAACAAACATGCGAAAGGACATACAAATTTGAATGCGATATATATACATATGTATGTATATAAACAAAGTCATCAAGCTAACCTAACAAACTAGAATGCTAACATGGACATATAATTATATTATATTCTTTATTCGTTGCTAGAATAGTATTGTTGGGGAAAATCCTTAAGAAGGCATATAAGTTCAACTGTCAAATTTGACAATTTTCCTACATTTGTGCCTTGTATGGTAATGCCTGCGAATATTTTAATATCACAAAATGCTATGGTGCGATCTTAGTTTTATTCGAACTTTATCAACAGTTAGAATACTTTTTCTATACACATGGCATATAACAAAAAACATTCATTTTATGTAGACTGTCTAGAAAAAAATACTACTATTCGATTATATTAAAATTGTCATTTTTATTCAGGTACGATTTTTTTAAGTAAGACAGTTTTACACATAGAATCATATATTATTGGAAACTAATAACTCAGTAAAAACTTGTCCGAGTTAGAAATATTTTGCATTAAAATTTATCGTTGTCATAGAAACGTAGATTTGAAGTTACATTGAGCTCAGTTGTTAAGTATATATATGCAGCTAGTTTTTCCATGTTAAAAATTTGCCACTAATAAATTCGCAGAAATTATTGTTAAGCCTGCACACAAAACTCTTAGGCCAAAGAATAAAAAAGTTGAATCTCTGTAACGTCCACATTACAACAAAATATATTAAGTATCATAGCAACTGTTAGGGTCACAACAAATGCTTCTTTTACTCTAGCATGTTTCACAAATGAATTTCAATTCCAGTTACCGACTTTTCCGCTTTTAGTCTTTGTTATTCAGAAAATATCTAATGTTGAATACAAACACTATGCCAGTTTATGAAATGAACGGTGGTGGTGTTTTTATGCCCTTCACAAAAATGTGAAAGGGTATATTTAGGTTTGTCATTCCGTGTGTAATTTCTTCGATATCAATATGCGACCCCATAAAGTATATATATTCTGGATCCTTATAAATAGCGATGACGATTGAGCGATGTCCGTCTGTCTGTACGTGAAATCGGTTTTCCCAAGTCCTCAGAAGAGCTAGAGACTTCATTCTTGGACTGATCGATTGGAAGTGAGCTAACTTAGAGCTCAGAAAAATCGGAAGGACAGTTCTAGAGCTGGGAAGCTTACACCTATTTTTCGATGCAAAATTAACACGAAAAACGGATTATTTTCTTGATTATCTGAAAATTGAACCTATTCCATGCCTTGGGCCTCCTCAATTGTCCATTTAAGACTATACAAAAAATTGTTTTCCACGTATGGTACATTAGGTATTTTGTGGTACATATAATAACTAAAATGTTTAAAAATTTTAAGTTTTTCCTAAATAAAACCGTTTGTGGTGTAATGAAGATTTGAATCGATGAAAAAAGAATTTTTAAATATAAAGTTCCCATCCAGGGTTAGGAAATTTAAATTTTATTTATATATATTTTTATGTTAAAATTACTTTTTATTTCGGCAAAACAAAATTGGTATTAAAAATTGGAAAAAAATCAAAATTTCGATTCCAGGGTTCGGTACTGCAATATGTTGTAGTGCATGAAAGTAACGAAAGTTGTAACAAATTTGTAGTTTTTCTTAAATAAAACCGCTTTATACATCATGAAGGCTTACATTGGCAACAAATAATAAAAAAAAATTGAATTTTCGATTCCAAGGATCGGATATTGAATTTTTTTTGACACACTCGGTATTTCGTGGTACATATAATAATTAAAATGTTTAAAAATTTTAAGTTTTTCTTAAATAAAATCGTTTTATACATCAGGAAGATTTGCATAGATGGAAAAACAATTTTTTAATTTAAAAATTCTTATCCAGGGTTAGGAAATTTTAATATTTTTGTACATTAAAATAACTAAAAATCAACTAACGTCGTTTTTTCTTGGTTAAAATTATTTTTTGTTCTGGCAAAACAGACTTGGTATCAAAAACTAAAAAAAACAAATATCGATTCCAGGGCTCGAAAGCTTATATATATTGTAGTACATGAAAGTGACAGAAATGGTTACAAATTTGTAGTTTTTCTTAAATAAAACCACTTTATACATCATGAAGACTTGCATTGGTAAAAAATAATTTTAAAAACTTTTAATTTTCGCCTCCAGGGATCGCAAATTGAAATATTTTTTGGGCACATTTAGTATTTTGTGGTACATATAATAACTAAAATGTATAAATATTTTAAGTTTTTCTTAAATAAAACCGTTTTTGGTAACATGAAGACTTGCATGGATGAAATAAAATGTTTAAATTTGAAGTTCCCACCCAGGGATATAAAAAATTTAAAAAATCAAAATTTCGTTTCCAGTGTTGGATACTGCAATGTTTTGTAGTACATGAAAGTGACAAAAATTGTTACAAATTTTAGTTTTTGTTATATAAAACCGTTTTTACATCATAAAAACTTGCATCGGTAAAACATTATTTTAAAAAATTTAGTTTTCGTCTTCAGGGGTGGGAAAATTTTTTTTGGCACATTCGGTATTTTGTGGTACATATAACAACTAAAATGTTAAAAATTTTAACTTATTCTTAAATAAAACCATTTTTAGTATCATGAAGATTTGCATCGATTAAAAATAAATTAAGAAATTTAAAGTTCCCATCCAGGGCTCCGAAATTTAAAATTTTTTTATACAATACATAACCAAAAATCAATTAATGTCGTTTTTTTCCAAGCTAAAATTATTTTTAATTTCGGCAAAATAAAATTAAAAATAAAAATTTCGATTCCATGGATGGATACTGCAATATTTTGTATAACATGAACGTTACCAAAATGGTTAAAAATTTTCTTAAATAAAACCGCTTTACACATTATGAGGACTTGTATTGGTAAAAAAAATTTGAAAAATTAAAAATTCGTTTCCAAGGGTGGGAAATTTGGAATATTTTTTAAGTAACCAAAAAACGCAACTGAAGTTGTTTTTATTTTTTGATAACTGAAACTATTTTATAAGTTAGAAAGCAGACGTACGTTAGTGAAGGGTATATAAGATTCGGCACAGCCGAATATAGCACTTTTACTTGTTTTTTTTTGTTGAATTATTTATGTACATATTTATATTATGAAGAAAAAGGATTTATACTTTTGTATCTGAATGAATGTGTGTATGCACGTATATGTGTATAAATTTGAATACACGGGCTCCATTTCAGATCTACATTTAACATATCCACAAAACAACAAAAATTTCTAAAGTAAGTTTGTAGATTTCTAACTTGAATTTTAAAGAAATATGCCTCTGATCACTTACAACAAATCTTCTTGTAAACAAAAGGACCAATACTTAAAATTTAATATTAACTGAATGTAGTTTCCTAAATGTAGTTGAAGTAATATTTATAACTCATAAGGAACATTTCGAAATGTGAAGAAAAATTATATCAATACAAGAAAAAGCACTACATATTTGAATTAAATTATTATTTCAATATTTGAAGTAATTCTGGCCTAACTTATTCAATGTTAATAAAACAATTTATACAATCTTTTTACCCAATGTTTCGTCAATTATTTGTCGACTTTTTCAGGGGTTTCTTCTTGTCTATTTAAATTTAAAACATTATATAATTACAATTTGGAAAAGTTTAAATTAATAAAGTTATACTAACAATAAATTAAATACATGTTGATGATCTTTACTGGGCAACATCGTTTTGGTGTTCTAGTTGCCAGCTTTTTTCTTGTTGTACCTGTATGTATATTAGGTTACATTTTTCTTCACCGTTGCCGTTGCATTGTAATTCGTACACCAAGTCACATTGGTGTTCTTTTTCTGTTGGTGCTTTAATGCGAGTAAGGGCCATTATTACAACTTGAAATAATGTAATTGGTGGTAGTAAATGCCAACGTTAGCATAACAAGGCGATAAAGTGGCCGGTAGCAACTTTTCATTATTACAATTTCCCGGTAATATTAAATGTATATTTCTAGCGATTACCGACTACTTTTGAAAGATTATTTAGATCGCGAAAAATTGCAGTGGCAACGACACACTTGTTATTACGTTTTAAAAATATATGCATCTTTTATTTGTGAAAATATAACTTTGGTATAAAATAAAAAATGTCAACATCTAAGAAGAGAAGACGGGCAAAAAACTTTTCAAGTGAAGAAGACCTATGTTAGGTGCTACCATTTTAAAAAATAAGAAAATATGGTAATATAAACATTGATCCTCTTGTTAAAACTTATCGCAAACTCGAACTTGCCTTTAGTTTATCGCACATATTTAGATTTAAGGAAAGTTTTAATAATGAAAAGAGATTTTATTGCTCAGATAAAAGAGCAATAAAATCTCACTTTAAGATAACACCAAGTTGTAATAATGGCCCTAAATATGCTGCTGAGTATTGAGTTTGGTTTGTATGCAAATTTTATGTTTTATTTTCAACAGCTTTTTTGTTATTTTCTTGCCCCTCAAGCTAGGAATAAACGATAACCTGTAAAATTGTTTGATTGTTTTGTCTGTCTCCTCAAAAGATGTTGTTTTATATTTGTAATTTATTACCTTAACTATAGTTTCATTAATTAGTGAGTTTACTAACTTTTCAGGGAAACTGTTCTGTTTTAGAATCATCGCAATTTTTTTTTTTAATTTTTGGTGTGAAATTAATCGTTTACAAAGCTAAGAACTCTAAAAATGTAATTCTTCTCAGTATTGATAATTTTATTTTTGGATGGTTTTGAGTTGAAGTTATAATTCTGGCCGATGAATTTCTATAACGTTATTATTATTTCCCTATTTAAGGTTGTGCCGAGGTAATGTATGCAATTATTATTTTCCGTTTTGTTGGTAATCTGGGTGATAAATGTTAAAAATACTGTGAATTGTGTCTTTATCTTTATAGTTTATAATTGCCAAGAATCATCTACATATTTGGTTAGGTATATAAAGTGAATGTTTTTATTTTCCAATTCTGTTATTGTTTCGTCAAAAAGGCCATCTAGTACTATATCAGCAATAGTAGGTGAGAAAGGGTTACCCATCGGCATTCTAAAAAATTTGGTTGAAAACTGTTTTGTAATATATAAAGTAATTGTTGTCTATGAGACGGAAACGTAAAATTTTTAAGAATAAGGTCTTAGGTATCTTCGTGAACTTGTTTATAATGCTCCATTTACTCATTATGGTTTTTATGGTATGTTGGTAAAAAGTGAAACTACATCAAAAGATATTAGGATTTCCTGTTCGTGGTATGGGTACATATTCTAGTTGGTTCTTGAATTTTATTGAGCTTTTGATATTGTATTTGGTTGATATTATGTTGTTAAGAATTTGCCCCATGTGTTTCGACATTTGATAGCAACGTACTTTCACTGCCGCACATAGGGGTATTTTGCAAATCTAGCCGGACATTGATTTTTTATATTTTTTATATTGGTTGTAAAAAGTTATTGGGTGCTCTTAAATTGGTGAAACTTGGCAGAAAAGTTTGTTATGGTTAGCCTATAATAAGGCAATAATAAGAAAAAATGATAGAAAGTTTAAAATCAATATATAACAAATAAATACCAAAACAAATACTTTATTAAATTATTATCCAAAAAATGTTTATAACATAAAATTTGAGTTTAAAATTAAATTTTTTTGGCACAACGGAGTCTTTATGACCTATTTTTGGTATCTAGACACGTTCAGATTATATTGGTATGTTCAGCTTTATCGTGGCTACAATTTTTTCAAATATAGTGATGAAAAATTAGGATTTCCTAAGAGTTATGATCAAAATAAATTTCTGTCATAAAATTTTAGCAAGAAATATTCAACCTACTCTTGGCTACATTTTTGCTGAACATAGTTAAGCGATATTTTTAAGTGCTGATTAGCTATTTGGAAAAAACTGATGACACCTTCTTTTGGGCATCATGCTAATATTGGGAAACTTTGGAGGCCCATAAAAAGAAAACGGTCACCGAATTGGCCAAACTGAGTATAGGGTTTTACTACAATTTGATAGTAGAATCGAACCGATATTGTAGTGTATTTTAAATGTTTTATGTGTAATAAAAGAAAGGATAAGTATTTCTGAGCACTTCTGCCGCATTAGTCCAGTATTGCACGCCGATTTTTTTTGAGAATTAATAAAACACTTTCTTATTTCGCGTTAAGATTAATTCTGATTTTATTCAACTTATTTCTACGCTTATATACTAAACTTATGTCTATTCAACATAATTCTATCAAAATCAATTCTTGAATTGATTTTGCATAAGGGAATGGAATTTGCCAAAGAAAATATCTGTATGTGGCAACTAAGTATTTTTATGACTTTGTGTACGTCATTGAACTTTATGGTGTAACAAGAATTTTTTGAAACCAAATTGCAATTAAGCAGTTTTGCGTTCATGGTCATGTTGTATTTAAAATTGTGATAAGTTCATGGACATAGTTATGTTGTAATTTAAGATGAACAAAAATTATTATGAACTGTGTTTTTTGAATTGTGTTAAAAGGGTGGTGCATAAATATGTGTACACTATACATATAGTCACGACCTTGCACTTTTTTCACTGCTGCATAGTGTAATATGAAAACAGAACAGAAACAAATTTTTGTAAAATCCTTATTCGTTTAGCCACAAAAAAAATATATTCTAATTGTTTTAAAGTCATTAAGAGCGCATGCAATTTACTCAACTTTTCTGACTTTAAGAGTGTCGCAAAACGACTAATCTCAAGAAAATGCCTTAAAAATGCACTGTACAATGCAGAATTCTGTTGTTTATCGTGCTGTGTGCTTAGATTTTTACATTTCATAACTTTGAGATTTATCCTAATGTTCGGCTGGAATGGCGATATACCCCTATGTGCGTCGATATGATATGTCTTAGGGGAGTTCCTTTGCAATCTTGTTGTTGGATCATGCCTCATGGACCTGTAAGTGTCTCTGTTTGCTAACATCGACCTCTTCTTAGTATCATATTCATCCTTCTATTCTATAACGGTCTTGTTCCCTTTATCTGATAGTATAATAATAATGTTATTTTGCTTCCGTAAAATTTTTTTTGTTTTTGCGTAAATAGTGAGAATAAATCTCTCCTTGGGTATGTTTCTCATTTTGTTCTTAAAATTCGTAACATTATTTCCTCCTGTTCAAATCATTATATATCGCTTCAATACATTGCTCTAAATCTCCCACAATTTGTTGGTGAATTTTTTTTCTAAAGAGAGTAACCAATTGCATTCCATTGCAAATATTACGTCAGTTTTGTTTATCAACCAATTCCTCTTTTGGTGTTCTGTACCATATATTCCTTCTAATTTTTGTATTATTCACCTCGCAGCTTATCTCCCTGTTCCTAAGCATATGACTTATCCATGCAGTTAATCTTCCGTCTAAATTAAAATTGCCTAGCGAATCGATAATGATCGAGACCAATATATTATTAAAAGCTATATCAATATCAATAAATACAGCCACAGTGTAGATACCTAGATCAAAGGATCTCTCTATATGACATAGAACTTTTTGTAGGGCTGTCTAAACGGAATTGCCTCTGATATAAGCGTGTTGTTTAAATTCAACATTAAATCCGCGATTCACTCCACTGTTCTCAGTAGGAATAAAGTTAAGCTAATCAGACAGTAAGCTTTAGGATATGCATATCTTTCCTTGCATGGTTTTGGAACAAAGGAATATTGCGAAGATATTACCCAACCTATCCTCTGTTAGCTCCTTATAATTTTTATTGTTTATACTAAGTCTATTTTTATATTATTTCCAGTAAAGTTCCAGTTTCTTCCTATTCGGCCTGTTAATGAGCCTTCTAGTTTCATTCTTGAGATTTATAAGATGGCCTGTCATCCAAGGCTTTTACTTTTGGTATCACCGGTTTTGAAGACCACATATGTCTAATTTTTAAGGAAAACAATTTGCTCTAATAAGTAGTACAAACAAGTTTGAATGAAGACTCTATTTCTTCTGGAGACTTCGGAAAACAAGCAACCATCTATTTTATTGGAACCAAAATAAGAGCTATTTTTTTCAAATGTATTGTGTAAGCTATAACAATGTCAACTTGATCTTCGAAAATTAAGTTATACTAAGAGTTAGTTGAAGTTCCAACTACAGGGATCTTTTTGAGCTTAAGAGATTTAATCAGCTTAAGAATAATTTCCTCTATTAATTCAACACCATCCAGTGGTGCCAGATAAATGTCTTCATCTAAATTTCATAAACGAAAGGAGTCTTAACATCTAATTTATGAAAGTGATAGCCTCTGTGCATATGCTTAATTGAATTCTGCTCCATGTTTTTGGAAATATCCTTCAAGGCCTTGCATTTCGAAAAATTTCGTAATTATTCTTGAATTTTTAGTTTGCAAGTTGTACCATTACATTCATTATACTATATTTCCATTAAATTTGATTCACCAGAAATAGCTAACTTACATTGTTCTGTATCAGGCTTTCATGTATATATTATTTTCAGATGCGAGCCCAAAAACTGGTTGTATAATCAAGTAAGTTATTTGGAAATCGGCGGATAGCAAATATTCATTGTATCCAAAACATCATAATCATTAGTTAAGGTATTTGTTATTGATTAAAAACTAAAAATTACTAAAATCATCAAAGATCTATATGTACATAGATATAACGAGACCAGTCCACAGCAAATGGATCTCTTGTTCCACAAACATCTGTATGAAATCTGTCTAATATTCTTATTACCTTATTTCTAGTACTATCACGCGGAGATCGCGCGAATAATGTGTCTAAGCGCCTTTGTTAATGAAAAAATTTCATTTTTACTTTAAATATGTTTATTATTTTATTTGCACTCTCAGACTAACTTAAAAATACAACGCTTATAAATTAATTTTATTCTTCAATTATTCAAATGACGTTTAATAAAAGTTTATTTTTGCTAATCTAAAAATTTTTAAATATAATAAATAATAACTTGCAAAATTATTTTGATTATTACGGAAATTCTAACAGCCCAATTACGAAGTATTCATATGTTTACGTAGAGATTTCAATTTATTATTAACACCCGACTATGAACATATTTTACTCCAGCTCAAATTTTTTAACATTCAAACTGGTCCATTGAGAACATCCTTCATTTTCATACTATTTTTAAGATTTGTTTTACATTCTATTTAATCCCCTGATTAAGAAATAACTGATGAATATTCTTTTGCAATATGTATATATTTCAACGGGATCAAATTTCAAAATCAATAATAACTCAACTTTCTTTAACGAAATGCCCGCTAGCCCACGCATCTAGTATAATTTTTTTTTAACTTTTCGAATATTTATTTGAATTATGATAAGCTATAAAACAAAAAAATATATTAGCAGCATCCAGTTTTTCAAGTAGGTATAGAAAAATTTGAGTAATAAACCCACTATCACTATACACAAAAATCTTGACTACTCCTGTTATCATATCCACGACCATTAAATTTAGAAATACCATTTGCCAATTTTTTATCTTGGCCTATAGCCTATAGTCTCCTGATATATATATATATATATATATATATATATATATATATATCTGCACGGATATTTCTGTTTGTACTGTTATTCAGTTTGGCCCTTTATTTGGCACAATGCAAGATGGGACTTTGAAACCGCTGGAATTGAAACCAAGTCCACTATGGTCTTAATTATTGAACTCCTAGGCCAACGAATTTTAATTGGTAGAATCACAGGCTGGCAGATGTGGTATTCTGAGCTTTAAGTATGTATGAGTGAATTAGTACAGAAATGGCACTCAGGCTAATGCTACAATGCCTCAACTGAAGTTCATTATCATTAAGTTGATGATGTGGATCCAGATGTCGATTCCCGATCAGCACGGATGTCGCACCATAGCTGTTGGTGAGCAAGAGTTAACGAGCAAACATCTCAAACTAGGAGAAAAGATAGCGAAGCTCCCCGACTTCCTCAAGACAAGATCGAATATATACAAGGATATGGTTCCGATGTCTCAAGAAATACAGACGTTTTTCTCCCTGTCCCTGCTAAATCATGTGGGAACGCTTCCTTTGCTGATATTGTCAGCAAGTGAAGAAAGTCCCTAAGCTTGTTAATCTTGGGGAGAATGTAAGAAACATTAGGAAAACTGAGAGAGGTGAGCTGCTGTTAGACCTGAGTAAACCTGCTCACCAGAATATAGGTGAATTCACTCACGGCGGTCCCAGTGCCATTATCATATATTTACAGGATAATAATCCTTGGGGTCTTGCATATAAGCTGGTCATCAAAAAACTTAAATGCCTAGGTCTATCGTAAGCGAGTCAAGGGCCAATCCTAGAGATAAATATAGCCCACCTTTTCCTTCATCAGGAGATATCACCTTGGGAGCACATATATTGACGCTTAAAGACAAAAAGGCACCGGGCCTAGACTGTATGATAAATATAGTATTAAAACAGACCGTCAAGCTGTGTGTCGAGAAGTAGAAACTGTTGCTCGTGCTATTTATGGGAAGATTTGGAGGAATGGCACAAAAGAGTACTGTGTAGTTGTGAAGTTAGGTGTAAAGAATGCGTTCAACACAGAAAACTGGACTCATATTATTGATGCGTTAGCTTGATTCGAAATCCCAGAATACCTGATAAGAATGGTACAAGATTATTTTCGATGGAGTACTAAGGCTGAGTTTAGCTGAAAGGCTAAATATAGTAGGATTCGCAGACGACAAAGCGTTAGTATGCGAGGCCAATACCATTGTAAATGCCAGTGATTAACTCAATGGGATTAACTCTAACTGATCATAACCCGAAATGGTTTTGATTATTAGCCGTAACCTGTATATACTAGAATATGCATTTCTGAAATATCTAGGAATCTAAAGGATAAAAAATCTGCTTGCTGCTATTTCGAATTATGCTTAACACAAGAGGGTCAAAGAATCTTCAGAGCAAACTGCTCGCTAGAGAAGAAGGGAGCATTATTCTATACTCACACCCAGTATGGTCAGGATTACTTAGATACTCCACATATGTGGAGTTGGTATCCCTGATGTATAGGCTAGCTACTTTGAGAGTATGTAGTGCATTGGAACGGTGTCGGACGAAGCCGCTTTCATCTTTGCAGGTATGATATATATTGACCGTTTTTTTTCTGCTCACGATTCATGAGCTGCATGTCGTATTTAGAATAAAGGTTGGGGCGTATGATCAGCCGGGAAAATATAATTCTGGTCATGCTGGAATCCTTATCAAATTCGACGTAAGATTAATACTGATAAGACTATCCACTCTGACGAAATGTCGAAGCTGTTCCAGGGTGGTGCTAGTGAAGTTTTCATGGTGCCATTATTGATAGTTGCTATCATTACGTCCAAAAAAAATTATAGTTACATATATATATATATATATATATATATATATGTCCGATCAAACTACATATATATATATATATATATATATATATATATTGTTACAAAGATGAGAAATAGATTTAAATAAACCGACAATGTGGCTATATGTACTTGACAGCACTGCCAATTAATCTATAGTTGTCAAAATGTTACAACCCTGGTCAACACTATATAGATCATATTCAAATTAACGGAAATGGAATACTCCAGAATATACAAGATCATTCAAGGCTGTGCCAATAAGAGTAAACCACAACAACAACAAACCTAGCAACGTAAATTCTAAGAGATGTTATTCTTAATGATCTTGTATGCAAGTATTCGCTGCTAATAAAGCTAAACAGATTCACAAGTATACACAGCCATATACACGTAGAAGAAACAAAACCACACACTCATCCATACAACCACTCATAGTTACCATAGGCAAAACACACAGAACACTCATACATTCAACCACACATAGTTGCCATAAGCAAACCAAACAAGCCAGCATTGTCATGTATACAAACACACACATGCCAAGTAAAATACAACCCCCATACCCAGAACTTTCGCGAGGTTACCAGACGACGTCATTTTTGCTATATAAAGGCGCTGCCAGAGCTCAGAGTGAGTCAGAGTGATTTCAAACACAGACGTGTTAACATCGCTAAGTGTTGAGTAGTACAAATACTCGTGTAATAAAGTAATAAATAAAGTGTTGCCGCATTTTATTTCTGAAATTAATTTGTCCGTGTTTTAATTTGATGCAATAAAACGAATTCTTGAAGGATAAATAATAAAACCGTTTTTACGAAAAGGTCTAAAAACGTACCAATTGGTGTCAGAAGTGGGATTGCAAAATAATTAAAAGGACATTGCAATTTAAAAAAAGGACATTATAAAATTAAAATAAATAATTATGAAATTTGATGAGCTAAAAGTTGAGCAGCTGAAGAAGGAGCTCAGTAAGCTGGAATTGCCAACTGCAGAAGAGGCTAATAGATGAGTTTAAGAATCGCGGCATGGACATCGGGACATACGAGTTTAAGGACAAAGACGATGTGCAGGTATGCCCTCCTGTCACGACCAGCAGCATGGACATAAATTCAATGTTCGCTGCTATGATGATCGAAATGAAACAGAACTGTCAGCAGATAGAGGAGGCATCAAGGGTCAACAGTGAAAAGCTTTTAGCCGAAACTCAGCAGATGCAGGACAAGCTTGTAGCCGAAATAACTGATATAAAACAAAACTCTCAGCAGATGCAGGAGGCATCAAGGATCGACAGTGACAAGCTTGTAGCCGAAATAACTGAAATAAAACAGAACTCTCAGCAGATGCAGGAGCAGCTTGTAGCTGAAACTCCATGAACGAGACCCTGGTAGAGGTTTCTGAAGCCATTAACAGGAGGGTGGATTCTATTGAGAATAAATTCTCAGAGCTGGAGGAGCATGCAAAGGAGTTCGAAGAGAAATTGCATGCTCTAGAGGACAAAATGCATAACCTGGAGTGTAGTGGCGGGCCAGTACGAGCAGTTGCGGAAGTTTCTGCGCGGATAAAAGCGCCATGCTTCGACGGCAGCGTACCATTAGGCATCTTCAAATTCCAGTTCGAGACGGTTGCTAGCAGAAATGGATGGGATGCTGAAGAAAAGGCCATAGAGTTGATCTTGTCCTTAAAGTGTACAGCCGCAGAGGTACTTGAGACTGTGCCAGTAAGCTGCAGAAACAACTATAATGAAATAATGGAAGCATTGCAGCGCAAGTATGGTGGTGAGCACAAGCGCGATTTATACAGAATGGAATTGCGATGTAGAGTTCAGAAGCCTAACGAATCTCTACAAGATTTCGCAATGGAAATCGAGCGCTTAGTGCAGCTCACATATCCAGAAGACAGTCACCCGTTCCTGGACCATTTTAAAACTGAGGCTTTCGTTAACGGCATTCGCGACTCTGATGTTAAACTGGCGGTGTGCGCTACGCAGAAATCCACTTTCGCTGAAACTGTTTCATTTGCGCTGGCTCAAGAGACTGCCAGGATGGTTTTCAAGCCACAGATATGTAAAGTGCGGAATGTGGAGGTTTTGTCTGAGGAGGATAACAACCTAGTGGCTTGCGTTAAGGAGGCAATGCGACAACTGCTGGCAGAGAAGGCTATCAAATAAAAGCCTAAGTGCTTTAACTGCGGAAAGATCGGTCACGGGAGAACCAAACAACATCACAAGAGTCCCCGTTAAACTAAAACGAGCTAGCACTGAGGGGCAAGAGCAAGCTCTCACAAACGAGGGCCCCACAATCTCCATATCAGTGATGCAGCAGAAAAATAGCAACCTCACTGCGTCCGGACACATCAACGGGGAAAAGCACGTACTTACCATAGACACAGGGGCATCGCAGTCAATAATAAGGCCCGATATAGTAAAGGGGAAGTGCGAGCGGTTAAGCAATATACAGCTACGTACAGCTACTGGAGAGCCTGCCACTGTCTATGGTAAGATTGAGGTGAAGGTGACTATAGCCAACATCAACGTGAGACATGTGTTTATTGTTGCCGATATTGTCGATGAGGTTATTATTGGAGCTGATTTTATGATTAATCATGGCATTAATCTACATATGGGACAACAGCTGATGATTTGGCGTAATGTGGAAATACCCCTTGATGTTGGATATGACAACAAACCGCAAGTAACAAGAGTATTTGCTATTGAGAGTCAGACAATACTGCCGCAGTTTGAAACAGTCATATGGGCGCGGATGAAGGGAGATTGTGAGGACAATCGGTTGTGGGTTGTAGAACCGGCAGATCTAAAGAGAGAGCTTATAACAGCGAAAGTTCTAGTGAAAACTAGTGAAGGAGGAATAGTCTCTATAAGAGTGCTTAACTTGTCAGACCATGAAAAAGTCATCAAAGAAAATTCCGATGGTGGCCAGTGTACTCCAGCAGAGGCAATAATAAACTGCGAGAAGAAGATAGAGCCTACTAATTTGTCCGCAAAAGAACGTGAACAATTTGAGGAATACGTAGAGAAATGGGTAGGAGGTCTATCAGCGACAGATAAAAATAAAGCCAAGCAGTTACTAAAAAGGCATGCCAGTATCTTCGCCATGGGAAGCCAAAGCCAGGGTAGAACTGCATTATTTAAACATGAAATTAACACAGGCGAAGCTAGGCCGATTAAACAGCCACCCAGAAGCGTACCCCTAGCAAAGCGGGATAAAGTAAAAGAGCTTGTAAGTGAAAAGGAGCGTGATGGCGTAATTGAGCCATCTTCTGGTCCTTGGAGTTCGCCTGTAGTCTTAGTTAAAAAGAAAGATGGGAGTACTAGATTCTGCATAGACTACAGGAAGCTCAATGACATAACCAAAAAGGACAGTTATCCGCTCCCCAGGATCGATGACACTTTGGACACGCTAGCTGGTACCAAATGGTTCTCTACGCTGGACTTTGCGAAGCGGATATTGGCAAGTGAAGATCGCAGAGAAAGACAAGGAGAAAACTGCCTTCAGTGTCGGCAACGGATTACGGCAGTTCAAAGTCATGCCATTTGGTCTCTGCAATGCTCCGGCCATATTTGAACGCCTAATGGAGAAGGTACTGATAGGACCTCACTGGAAGACATGCTTGGTATATCTCGATGACATAATCGTGATGGGGAAAAGTTTTGATGAACACCTCAAAAACATGGCAGAAGTTCTTGAACGGATATCATCAGCTGGATTGAAACTCAGCTTGAAGAAATGTGCATTGTTCCAGAAGGAAGTAAAGTATTTGGGGCATCGTGTTACAGCAGACGGAATCTCAACAGATGAAGATAAAATAAAAGCAGTAAGGGACTGGCATCAACCTAAAAATCTTCATGAATTGCGCAGCTTTTTGGGCCTTTGCATATACTACAGACGTTTTGTGTTGAATCTTACCAGTGTAGCTGCAAGCTTGCATGAGCTGACAAAGAAGTCAAGACCATACCATTGGGGCGAGCCACAGGAAAAATCCTTCCAGAAACTCAAAGAATTATTATGTACGTCACCAGTGCTAGCGTATCCCATAGCTGGAGAAAAATTTGTGCTGGATACTGATGCGAGCGGCTATGGCATAGGGGGTGTGCTATTCCAAGTAGTAAATGGCACTGAGAAGGTCATAGGGTACTATAGCCGTGTACTCTCAAAACCTGAGAGGAACTACTGTGTGACACGACGTGAGCTCCTGGCGGTATTGGAATGCATTAAACATTACCATAAGTACCTGTATGGTCAACACTTTACATTAAGGACCGATCATTCTGCACTGAGATGGCTATTGCAGTCTAAAAATCCTGAAGGGCAACTGGCAAGGTGGATTGAGCGCCTGCAGAGGTACGACTTCAGCATTGAGCATAGAAGGGGCACAAAGCATAACAATGCGGATGCTCTTTCGAGAAGACCGTGCAGCTTAGAGTGTAAACATTGTGTTAGAACCGAGCAAAAGGAAGGCGTTGTGGATGTTCGGCTAATGCACATCGGCCCTGATGAAGACTGGTCAGCGGCACAGAGGGACGACGATATACTAAGGAAAATTATAGCTGCCAAAGAAGAGGACAGACGACCATCGCGGAATGAAATTTCGGCTGAAAGCCCACTCGCCAAATCTTATTGGGCTCAGTGGAACAGCCTTAAGGTAATAAAAGGGTGTTTATATCGCGTATGGGAAAGTGTAGATGGCAAAACAGCTTCAAATTTAATAGTTGTGCCATACTCCAAGATAAGTAAAGTTTTACAGGAGTTTCATAATGGACCCAGTGGCGGTCATCTTGGAGCAACAAAAACAGTTGAGAAACTGAAGCAGCGTTTTATTTGGGTTGGATGTCAACAAGCCGTAGCTGACTGGATAGCAAACTGCCCACAGTGCATAGCAGCCAAAGGCCCAGTAAGAAGAAGCCGGGGACAGCTGCAACAATACAACTCAGGAGCACCATTCGAGCGGATCGCAATGGATGTAGCAGGTCCCTTTCCCGTCACCGAAGCCGGAAATCGTTATATACTTGTGGTAATGGACTATTTCAGTAAATGGCCAGAGGTATATGATATACCTAACCAGGAAGCAAAGACAATTGTAAATGCTTTCGTCAACAACTGGGTATGTCGCTATGGTGTCCCAATAGAATTACATTCCGACCAAGGAAGGAATTTCGAGTCTGCCATATTCAAGCAAATGTACGTGTTGTATGGGATAAAGAAAACCAGAACGACGCCGCTGCATCCACAGTCTGATGGCATGGTAGAAAGGTTCAATCGCACCTTAGAAGAGTACCTACGAAAAGTAGTAAGCACCCATCAGAGGGATTGGGACGAGCATATCCCCAAATTTTTGATGGCATATAGGTCAGCTGTACACGACTCAACATCGAGAACGCCAGCCAAAATTATCTTCGGGACGGAATTAAAACTACTTGGTGATTTGAAATTTGGTATTAAGCCAACTATAGAAGAAGGAGCTATTACGTCCCAGGAGAAGGAGGACTTAAACGAACTGCATGAGTTCGTGCGCAATAGAATCAAGATGGTCAGTGACAAGATGAAGGCTAGGTATGACCGCGCAGCAAAATCAGGAGGGATTTATGGAAGGACAATTGGTTTTACTGTATAACCCACAACGGAAGAAAGGATTGTCCCTAAAATTACAGATTCATTGGGATGGCCCGTATAAAGAGAGTGAATGACGTTGTATACCGGATACAGAAGCACAATAGCCCAAGGTCGAAAATGAAGATAGTACACCTCGAACGATTGGCGCACTATGGAAGAGGTGATTGTATGCCTATTCGGGTCGAACAGGCTTAAGTGGGCGGCAGTGTTACAAAGATTAGAAATAGATTTCAATAAAACGACAATGTGGCTATATGTACTTGACAGCACTGCCAATTAATCTATAGTTGTCAAAATGTTACAACCCTGGTCAACACTATATAGATAATATTCAAATTAACGGAAATGGAATACTCCAGAATATACAAGATCATTCAAGGCTGTGCCAATAAGAGTAAACCACAACAACAACAAACCTAGCAACATAAATTCTAAGAGATGTTATTCTTAATGATCTTGTATGCAAGTATTCGCTGCTAATAAAGCTAAACAGATTCACAAGTATACACAGCCATATACACGTAGCAGAAACAAAACCACACACTCATTCATACAACCACTCATAGTTACCATAGGCAAAACACACAGAACACTCATACATTCAACCACACATAGTTACCATAAGCAAACCAAACAAGCCAGCATTGTCATGTATACAAACACACACATGCCAAGTAAAATACAACCACCATACCCAGAACTTTCGCGAGGTTACCAGACGACGTCATTTTTGCTATACAAAGGCGCTGCCAGAGCTCAGTGTGAGTCAGAGTGATTTCAAATACAGACGTGTTAACATCGCTAAGTGTTGAGTAGTACAAATACTCGTGTAATAAAGTAATAAATAAAGTGTTGCCGCATTTTATTTCTGAAATTAATTTGTCCGTGTTTTAATTTGATGCAATAAAACGAATCCTTGAAGGATAAGTAATAAAACCTTTTTTACGAAAAGGTCTAAAAACGTAACAATATATATATTTTAATTTATTTATATTCAAATTTTCAGTCGGGGTTCCAACCAATGAATTTTATGTACACCATCGTACTTATTTTTTAATAATTGAATTCTCACTCTCACAAAAATGTATTTCATCGAATCGGTTTGAAAAATCAACCGACATTTTTAATGTGTACCATCGTACTTATTTTTTAATAATTGAATTCTCACTTATTAATCAACCTTCAAGGAACTCACTTCGGTGATACAATCTTTGGTATTTTATACTTACTCTAAACCTTGGAATTTGTCCTTACTCTAAACCCAAATTTGTACTTATTCTAAACTACTGCATTTGTTCATATTTTAATACTTCCTAAAGGTTGAATATCTTATAAATAAAATCGTTGTGAAGAAAACAAAAAAAACCCTACACGTCTTCTACATACTAGTTAATCCTGAAGGTAAAAAGTGACGTTTGTTCCATAATCCGCTCAATATTGTCATCTCTATAGAAGAGATTTCTTTTCAATAACAAAGATTATTACATGGTCCCTTCGAGCGAAAAAGAGAACAGATAATAAAAAGCAAACCACACTTTTAATCAGGAGTGTCAGCGCCATACACAATTGTGGAAACAAAACTCACACGTACGCTTAAGCTGGATTCACCCATGGTTTCAGTACAATAGTGACTTTCTACAACATTTTTAGTTTTTTGAGAGTATGCTCTGGAGCGATTCACCCACTTCGCGCATTTGTTCTGGAACATCAAGACTACTATATGAAATAATTTTGTAAGCTATGTGTGTGAGTTTTACAATTTAGCAATACCACAATTTATTTAATTAACCAGTTACATATATATAATTTAATGCCAAACAATACAAAAAAAGTATTTTATTAGATACACAAACAATATGAAAAAAGTGTGTTGTTATACATACAAAAGTAAAAAACAAGTTCTGCATTTTACTATACATATGTACATATAATTTGTTGTGGCATCTGAGTTCTACTTCACTTAAGAAATTAAACTTTCTGGCAGCACAGTTGCAATGTTTCGGGACGTGCATCTATACACGAGCATATTTTTTAGTCCGCACATTTTTTGTTCTTTTCAAAATACACGGGATAAATTCATCTGGCATAAAATTGTATACGTATACACAGCTTTGAATGTGATTGAAGATTGCTTACTGTGAACGGAAGAGAAAAGGCTAATCTCACCAACACAATCGCAATTGACATCACTGCTTTTAATGCAATTATCTTCTACATATATATGAACGTTGAAGGAGGTAAACTAAAAAGAACCAAAGATCATCAGTATAAAAAAAAACACCAAACAAAGTAAGTAAGAAACTTATTAACATTGCTACAATCACAAAGAGAAAACCAAACATAAAACACGTTGAACTTGGAAAAGGTACCTAAGTAAAACCAAGCATAAAAAGAGAAAAAAAATCAAATCAAGTGGATAAGATTCTGAAACAAAGGAAAACTTTTGACATTTTCAAAGAACATATTAAAAAGAACTATATAATATAACAAAAAAAAAAAAAGTGAAGTAAATAGAGCCTAAACGGTATAGAAGCAAAAGTAGTGTATTATTTACTTAAAAGAGGAAAACTTCACTATATAAGTACATAGGCACATCTACATACACGCCAAAAAGTGATTTCTAAAATGTAAATAAGGAAAATTAAAGTCTAAATTATAAAGGGTTATCCATATCTTCGTTTCAAAAGTATAGGACTGGAATTCGACATCTGTCAAACTAAGTTGCTTAACCAATTTTTTTCCTTTCAGTTGAAAGTCTGACATTGACAAAAATGGATCGCTTAACTATCACACTATTATGGTTTACATAATCGTCCAACTACGTAAGCAATTGGCAAAATTGTGAAACAATTTGAAGAGACTGGCGCGGTTACAAATATTGTAAAGCCTGTTTACTTTTGAAACCACAAAATTGATAACCTTTTACTTACGTACATACATAAAAAAAGATCTAAGATTCCGTTGAAAAAACCGGTTTGCTAATTATATATACAGACGTGTATACATACATAATTACATATTTACTAAAAACTCGAGTCCTTTAACGTAAATATTGCTGTAAATACTTATATACATAATTACACATATACCAAAAAATTTTTTGTGTCCCGACAAAAAAGAAACAAAAATGGCGACTTATTGCATATAGTGATATACCAATAAGAGAAAAGTGTGCAAAATTCTGACATGTCTCCCTAAAATTCATTAAGAAAGAAAAAAAAATTATATATGTATGTATATATGTATAAAACAGAGAATTTCTTCACTAATATTGAAAAAAAAAAAACAAAACAAAAAATCTAGGAAATAGTTTGGCGCTATACTTTCATTATATACAAGTAATATAGAATACAAAAAATTGTAAAAATAAACTCATTCATGTTATAACTATAAAAAAATATTACAACAAAAGCTTGCTTGCTATTACATACATACCTATGTACATATAACTGTACGAACAAACATACGTGTTGGATGATTTGGATATACAAACATATGTACATACATAAGTACATAAATAAACATTAAAAAATTAAATATGCAAGTGATTGTGCAAAATAAAACAACTTGTGTTGTCAACATACTAAATCAGTGTTGCGCACCACTACATAAACACATATACAATGTATTTAAACTTTTATCACCACTGTTTAGGTGGCTTAGTGGAATGTGATAACTGTTTTCTATTTACACAAATTTTATTGTGAAAAACAATCCGAGAACTGTATCAACCTGATGTTAACACTTGTGTGTTATGATACCTGTGTTACCATTTGATATATACACATGAGCACTGAAGATGAAAGTGTAGCGACTTTCGAAAACAGCTGTTCTGCTCTGCTGTGTAAGTCGAATAAAACTGATGTTGACTTCCTTTGTACCTAGGAATATTTATCATCATGTCTTTCTGAGATTTTAACTAAGTTAGAACAATTAGCCTATATAATTATTAATATAGCAAAATAAAAATGTTCAATAAAAATAAAATCAAATACAATTTAAGCTTTGGCTTGAGCTACCAATGAAAATTGGAAAAAACGTTCACATATACTTAAGTATAAAATTCAAACCATAAAAGTTTGACTTAATGTATAATGGAACAAAAAATTCAGAAAAATGGGACATGAAGAAAATAATCAAATGGTAACACAGGTATCATAACACACAAGTGTTAACAACAGGTTGATACAGTTCTCGGATTGTTATTCACAATAAAATTTGTGTAAATAGAAAACAGTTATCACATTCAACTAAGCCACCTAAACAGTGTTGATAAACACAATATACACATGAGCACTGAAGATGAAAGTGTAGCGACTTTCGAAAACCGCTGTTCTGCTCTGCTGTGTAAGTTGAATAAAACTGATGTTGACTTCCTTTGTGCCTAGGAATATTTATCATCATGTCTTTCTGAGATTTTAACTAAGTTAGAACAATTAGCCCATATAAATATTAATATAGCAAAATAAAAATATTCAATAAGAATAAAATCACATACAATTTAAGCTTTGGCTTGAGCTACCAATGAAAATTGGAAAAAACGTTCACATATACTTAAGTATAAAATTCAAACCATAAAAGTTTGACTTAATGTATAATGGAACAAAAAATTCAGAAAAATGGGACATGAAGAAAATAATCAAATGGTAACACAGGTATCATAACACACAAGTGTTAACATCAGGTTGATACAGTTCTCGGATTGTTTTTCACAATAAAATTTGTGTAAATAGAAAACAGTTATCACATTCAACTAAGCCACCTAAACAGTGGTGATAAACACAATATACACATGAGCACTGAAGATGAAAGTGTAGCGACTTTCGAAAACAGCTGTTCTGCTCTGCTGTGTAAGTTGCATAAAACTGATGTTGACTTCCTTTGTGCCCAGGAATATTTATCATCATGTCTTTCTGAGATTTTAACTAAGTTAGAACAATTAGCCTATATAAATATTAATATAGTAGCTAATTATATTTTTCGGACGCACTTCCAAGAATTGCAGACGTTCCAATTTAACTAACTCTACACTCATAAAATTTGTCAAATTGCATATTATTGTATTTCCGTTCCCACACGAAAATACAATATTAATCTTCCATAGAATTACTAACAAATAGAACAATAATTTTATATGATAAGCAAACTTGTAATTAGGATAAGTCAGTCTTGTTCCTCCCGTTCTGTCGAGAAGTCGTAAGCTTAAAAATAAAGATTGATTAAAACAAACAAACAAAAAACAAATTTAGTTTTTTTTAATAATCACGAAACGCGAAAACCTAATTGGCGCAGTCGGTAGGATCCTTTTTCAGAAAGGATTCAGTGATTCGTAACCTTCGTGAGAAATAAATGCTTTAAAATTTTGCGATTCCTGCGGGACCCTACAGGATAAATAAAGTAATAGTTTTTGGTGCAGTGACGGTTTAGATAAAAAAAAAATTTTTTTTTCAAGCCAACACCACCGAAGTTTAGAAACATTTTGAACGTGAAAGTGAATCACCACGAAGAAAGCAGTGAAAGCTTAGATATTATCTCAAGCCAACACCATCAAAGTGCAGTGAACGTTTTTATACGTAAAAGTGAACCATGGAAAAGCAGTAGAAGGAAGCTGCTAAAATTTTTAAAATCAATCCAAAAGCTAGAAGACAACGAGAATTTGACCAAAATAGAATGGCTGAGGAACAGCCTCAAATTGCAAATCTGGCAGACGAACTGGCTAGAAAAGATGCCCAACTGGAACGCTTGAGGTCAGCATACATGGAACTACAGCAACAACAACAGTATCAACAACAACAGTTCTAACAACAATAATTCCAACCACAACAACCTAATCAGCTCGAGAGAATTTATAAAAATGTATCATATCTACCAATATTTACTGGTGTGAGACACATAACAATAAACTCCTTCCTTACCAGCGTGGAATATCTGCTATCCAACACAGAAAACGAGGAACTAAAGAAGGAAGCCACAAAGGCCATTTTCTACCGTAATATACAAGGAGAAGCAAAAAACGTGGTCATCAACGTACAGCAACCGGACAACTGGCAAATGATAAAAAGGACTCTGAAACTGAGATACCGTCCGAACTTGGAACCGCACCATATCTATAGGAAAATTAATGAACTTCGAGTTAGACAAGATATATCCAGAAAGAGATTTAGGAACAATAATAGAGATAATGACGAAACGTAGATATGAAGATGGCTGTATTAGGCAGGAATTTAGAAAATTTCGCGGAAGTTATTCCAGTAACTTTAAACATAAATATAATAGCTCAAACCCTAACTATAATAGAAATCAGTATTATCAAAACAAAGGACAGGGTAATTTTAATTTTAGACCTAATAATAATTTTAATAACAGTGAACAGTAGATATACGAATAATTCAGGGCAATACAAACAGAACAATAATGGAAGGATCAGCAATTTCAATAAATATTCAAACTCAGGTAATTTCCAAAGATTCACACAGGCAGGACACCCTTGGCCAAATTTTAACCAAAACCGTTGGAATCAACCCAGGCAAGGCCAAACTGAACCCATGGAAATAGATAATACCCAAAGGAATAGGCAAATAAATGAAGTAAATTATAGTGAAAATAATAGGGTAAATCAAAAAACCGCCCAGTTAGGAAACCCTAGAACTAAAGGCAGCCAATATCGCTTGCCACAACGTAGGCAAGAACGAAACGGATTTTTTGAAGAGATAGACTATATCAATTGGCAGGACACCCGACCTGTGTCACAGTAACACAGCTCAGTCTCGACAAAGACAGGATCAGTTTTTTTCAGAACAACATCATATTAACTATCGCTTTATATCAATAACCATAAAAAACAAGAAATATAATGCATTAATAGACACTGGTGCAAATATAAGTTTAATTGACCAAGAAATAAAAGGATTTGAGAAAACGCTATTAAGAGGGCCATTAGAATTTAGTACGATAAATGGAAAAGACATAATTAGATTTGAAGTATTGACAGACGCACCTTTAGAATTTAATGTAGAGAAAAGGAAAATAAAATGGAAAATGACCAAATTGAAAGGTAGACGATATGATTTCATCAGCGGGATTGATTTGATGAATTGTTTCAACACCATAATAGATTTAGTGGAAGGACATATATCTTTCAATAAAAGAAAAACCAGTTTTATAATAAATCCATATAAAAACGTAAAAGTATGTGCATTAGAAGCGGCTAATTTTGATTGGAACAGAATACAATTAGACCACTTAAATAAAGAAGAATATGATGCAATAGTAAAAGTTTTAAATAATTTCAAAGGACTATTCTTCAAAGAAGGTGATCATTTAACCAGCACAATGGAAATTCAACACGAAATTAGAACAGTGACAGATGAACAGATAAATTCCAAACTATACCGTTACCCCCCACAACATGAATTGGAAGTAAGGAAGCAAATACAGGAAATGGAAGAACAGGGAATGATAAGAAAAAGCTGTTCAAGATATTCTAGCCCTTTAATAGTAGTACCGAAAAAAGTTGACAATTCAGGAGAAAAAAAATATAGAATCGTAGTCGACTACAGAAAACTCAACGAAGTGACTATTGACGATAAATTCCCATAACCAAATATAGACTCAGTTCTTAATAAAGGAACAAGATAGAGAAAAATAGCTTTTGTGACGCCACATAGACTATACGAATTCATAAGGATGCCATTTGGATTGAAAAATGCCCCGGCAACTTTTCAAAGACTTGTGAATGAAATACTGCGTGACTTTATTAACAAAACTTATTTGGTTTACTTAGACGACATTCTTATATTTAGTACATCGCTTCAAGAGCATATAAAATCTATAACGGACTTTTTTCGAGTTTTGAAACAAGCAAATTTAAAAATACAGATAGACAAGTGCAATTTTATGAAAAGGGAGACAGAATTTTTAGGCCATATACTAACAAAGGAAGGACTAAAACCAAATCCCAATAAAATCAAAACTATTCAGGACTTAACTTTACCAAAAACCGAAAAACAAATAAAAAGCTCTTTAGGACTTACGGGATATTACCGTAAATTCGTAAAAGATTACGCCAAAATTGCCCAACCTATAACAAAGTATTTAAAAAAGGAGTTAAAATAAATATTCGAGACCCAACATATATAGAAGCTTTTGAAAAGCTTAAATTACTAATAATTTCGCACCCCATTTTGAGATATCTAAATTATGAAAAACAATTTACGTTAACAACAGACGCAACAAACTATGCCCTGGGCGCAGTTTTATCCCAAGAGGGACATCCAATTTGTTTCGCGTCAAGAACACTAAATAATCATGAACGAAACTATTCTGCAATATTGTGGAGTGTGCAGTATCTACGATCTTACCTGTATGGAAGAAAATTTAAAATCGTAAAAATAAATTAAATAAAAATATAAAAAAAAATTTCTACACTCGAAATACAGAGGAAAAGATATGTCCCCAAAACATCAAAGATGGCTACTGAAATTAGGAGAATACTACTTTGAAATCGATTATATCAAAGGAAAAGAAAAGAGTAGCAGATTTTCTAAGTCGACCTGAAAATGAGAAAGACGAAACTAATTTGAAAGATACCAAATCCAGTTTAAATTTAATACACAATATTGAGGAAGATAACTTATAAATGATAACAATTCATTCTGCCGATGAAAATCTTTTAGATCACTTTAGCATAAAAGAAGAAATAGCTAACAAATACAAGACTCAGATAATATTGACCAATAATAAGACGGAAGAATCAAAAACGTTACATGGAAAAAGAATAATTTATAAAGCAGTGTGACTTGAATGTCATGGAATTATATCACAAAAGGAAAGATAGGTATATATTCAGAACTTTCAGATCATAGTTATAACGTAGTACAGGAAAAACTCATAGACATGTATTCAAACGATAACCAAATTGAATTCATCAAGTGCACGATGAGGGCACAGGATATTGAAACGGAAGTAGAAGCAGTTAAGCAAATATCCTTTTATCACATAAGAGAAAGCATACATTCGGGAATCAACGACACTTACAATAATATTAAAAATAAGATATATTTTCCAAAACTTAGGGAACTAATTCAAATAGTTATAAATCAGTGTGACATTCGTCAACAGGTGAAATATGATACGCACCCAATTAAAAATTTATTTCAGTTTACTGAGACCCCGTCGAATAAAAACCAAATTATTCATATCGATACATATGTAGTAAAGGGCCATCATTTTCTCACAACAATCGACAAGTTTTCTAAATTTGGAGCTGCTTATTCACTAAGCAATAGAAATCACGTTACTATAATAGAAAAATTAGAAGAACACATTACAAAAATAGGAAAACCAAATAAAATAACAGCGGATAATGAATTTAAAGCATTAAGGATAAAAGAATTTCTAGCAGAGCAAGGAATAGAGCTACACTTAACAAAACCAAATAGTCACACGGGAAATTCAGATATAGAAAGATTTCATAACACCATAGCAGAAAAATTTAGAATTTTATATCAAACAAACCGAGATTTACCGACACAGCAATTACTTCAACGAACAATAAGAAATTACAATGAAAGGTATCACTCTAGCATAAAATGTACACCAAAAGAAGTACAGGAAGGATGTATAAATTTAGATAAAGTAAAACAAAATTTAATAGAATGTAAGAAAAAGATAATTGATAAACTTAATTTAAGAAGAGAAGAATACAGGGAAACAAGAGAAGAAGGGTTTATAAGAAACTACAAAGCAATAAGACATAAAAAACAACCGAAAAATGAAAAAGCAAAATTAGAAGGAATATACCCAAGTAATATTAAAAGACCGTTAAAATTTACAGATAATAGCCATCTTCATGCTAATAATAATGTGAACACCGGCGACTAAAGGAGAACTGACTACCAAACGACTTACGGAACAGGCAGGATTTATAAACATCTACATGAAAAACATAGATATAGTTAAGGAATCGGACATAATACTACATATAGTAAATTTACACGAAATAGAAAACATTTTAAACCAGATGAAAGAAAATATCAGTTTACTGAAAATAAAAAATAAACATTTACTTCAATTAGAATTGTTAGATGCGAAAAATAAATTACTTACTTGAATACCAAAACAAAACCGACAACGAAGAGGAATAATTAACGGAAAAGGTAGTATATCGAGATGGTTTT
The DNA here is from genome assembly GCA_963675445.1 of Linnaemya vulpina. NCBI lineage: Eukaryota > Metazoa > Arthropoda > Insecta > Diptera > Tachinidae > Linnaemya > Linnaemya vulpina. The sequence continues at coordinate 64,455,598 of OY776277.1, read as the reverse complement.
TCGGGACTATGGACGACGAAGACAGACAAAACATACAGAAACATCTTTTTAGTATTGACAAAATTAAAGAAAATAACGACCAACAAATTGTAATTAATGATTATTTTAATGAAACTATAAGCCATTTGAAAATGATAGTCAAAAATGACAGAAAAGTAATAGAAAAAGAATTAAATTCTATCAACAAATTTTTAGAAGCCGAAAATGATAAACACATATATTTAGAACAACTATCAAATATACAACTAATAAAAAAAGAGTAGACCATCTACAGGACAATGTAATATCAACAAAATATGGTATTGCACATCCAAGTATTTTGACCCATACAGAAATAGAAAAATATGCAATAGATTATAATAAGCTAAAATATATTCAGATGGGAACTACATTTTTTAATAATTCATGTTTAATTTTTGGAATAAAACTACCAAAAACATTTATAACTGTTAAGCTAAAATACATCGTTCCACTACCGAATGATCACAATGACGAAATAGACTCTGTAATAGAGCAAACAATCAAGTTTGAAAATAAAACATTCAAATTTGAAGATAATAAACACTTAAAGAATCTAAAATTAAGCAATCACTGTCTAATAAAAAGTAACTGTCAACTTGTAAAGAATAATGAGTTAGAAATTAGATATAGATACAATCATAATTAAGAATGCAATAAATATTAGTATCAATCAAAGTTGTAATTTTGAAAAAATTATGTTAAATGGAAATTATATCGTAAATTTCAACAATTGTTCAGTTAGAATAAGAGACTATTATTTTTCAAATATAATTGAAAATATGGAAGAAAAAAAAAATAATTGAAAATATACACATAGAGAAAAACTTTTCACATAAAATAACATTTCAAGAAATCAAAACATTAAATAGCAATAATTTTAAAAATATTAAAACAGTACAATATCATAGTAATATATCCTATGGGTTTATTCTTCTGTTAACAATAATAATTACTATTATCTTAATTTTTGTAATTATAAAGCAAAGATATATTAAAATAATATTAAATAAAGGAATTCAGGAGAATTCTAGTCTAAAGACGGGAGAAGTTAAATATATAAAACCAAATACTAACACTTACATTAAGAATGATCCTATACATGAATTTATTGCTAATATAGCTACTAATACATAAAGAAATATGTAACATTAAACTCATTTCCGTTTTGTTTAAAAAAATATGATTAAATTCATAAGTCAAAATTATTTTTCGGTCGCAATTCCAAGAATTGCAGCCGTACCAATTTAGTATAAAAGAAATACCTGCATTAGTAAATTAAGGCACTAAATGAAAAATGTAGCTAATTATATTGTTCGGTCGCACTTCCAAGAATTGCAGACGTCCCAATTTAACTAACTCTACACTAATAAAATTTGTCAAATTGCATTTTATTTCATTTCCGTTCCCACACGAAAATGCAATATTAATCTTCCATAGAATTACTAAAAAATAGAACAATAATTTTAATTGATAAGCAAACTTGTAATTAGGATAAGTCAGTCTTGTTCCTCCCGTTCTATCGAGAAGTCGTAAGCTTGAAAATAAAGATTGATTAAAACAAACATACAAAAAACAAATTTAGTTTTTTTTAATAACCACGAAACGCGAAAACCTAATTCGAGCGATAGGCAATTAAAAGCTTGCGTATCACTGCTCTAAATAAATTGTTTTTATATTAAAACAATTATTGGTTGTTGTTCTTTATTTCTCTTAATATATGTAAGAAAATAAAAAAGGAAAATTGATCAGTGAGTTCTTGTTGTGACCTTCGTATTGTTTTAGGCTTCCCATTTATTAATGTGGAAGTTTGAAATAAATGTCTTTAGTTATTCTAAGAAATGTTATGTAAAGGTTCCTGATGATCTGCATTAGCCCCAGTGAAATCCGCATAGGAACTAGCTAAAACCCCTCAATTGATCACTTTGAATTTTTTAATAAGATTTTGGGAAAAAAAACTGGCACATAATTAAAATTAAAGAGTTTAAAAAACCCCTAATATATAAACTAATAAAAATCTCACTTTATAAGGTAAATTATTCCCTTTTATATGTATATATACATACACCCCCATATCATAAGGGAACCACCGCCGCAATTGACTATCTTTTTAATAGCCTTATCATTATATTCACAACGAAGTTTGCGCCAAGCGAATCTTTTTCCATCTGGTCCAAAAAGGTTTATTTTCGTTTTATCCATTAAAATAACTAAATGAAATAACATTTAAATCGAAAAAAAATCAAAAATGGTAGCATAAATATTATTACTTTGGACCAAAATGTCGAATCCACACTGCAATATTTTTGAGCCAAGACATATCTCAGTCGTTGGTTTCTTTTTCGATATTAAAGGATTTCGATGATACTATCTACCATATAAATTATTGTTTCTGAAGATTCGTCGAATATTCTGAAAGAAAACTTGGTAGAGATCGCCGAAAATCTTGGTATAAAAGAAGACTTCGTGTTCTACCAAGCCAACGACCTTAAACACAAGTTTATGAATGCCCCTACTCTTTATAATTGCGCAAAAATTTTGGAAACTCCTCCCCAGTCACCAGACTTAAATTTCGTAGAACATTTGTGGGTAGAATTAAAAAAAGAATGGCAAAACGCCTGCCAAGAAGTGTTGCCTCATAAAAAAAGTTGTTACAGAAGTGTGCTACAATATTGAACCCGAGGATTGCAAGAATTTGGTTGAAAGTATTTCACGGCATCTTCAGGCTGTACTGACAACAATAGGAAGTTAAAAAAAAATCAAAAAAGTTTTTAAAATTTAATGTAAAAACAAAAATTTATCGTGTCCCACTTTAAGTGTGAGCTTTGTTTTTAGCAGTTGTAATAAAAAGTTCCTTATTTTTTGTTGTTGTAATTAAAAATTCTACTTCATTTTTATTAGTTTTCCTTTATAATACTTTTATTAACTCAAAAATATAGAATGGAATTTTTTCAGTTTAACATAGACTTTTAGTTTGGGTTTCAAATACTTCATACTCAAATCTTTCTGCATGTCCCATTTTGTGTGTGAGTAGCTGTATATGTATATATATATATATATATATATATATATATATGTACTTATGTATATATGTATGTTAAAAGTCCAATATCTATGCATGTCTTTTTAAAAGAAAAATATACATATCCATACAATGCAAGAATTGCACAATAAGAGTGATAACATATCAACCAAGAATGATAAAATAAAGATTACGCCTTGCGCACTATTTCCAGTTTGATGACGTATATATTCCTCCGAATAGATTGCCAAATGTTTTTATATGCAAAACTAATGCTTTCTCGAACAAAATTAATATTTTATGCTACATTTGGCAACACTTCGCACAATTTACTCAGAGAAATCTCCAACAAGCAAATTAAATCAGATTTATCAAGTGCAAGTTTTGTGTTATATTTCATAATAAATTGTGTTATATATTATAATATATATAATAAAATAATTATGAAATAACAATATGGTCTAAAGTTTTTAAGCTTAAGGTCTCTTTATTGTTATTAAATTATAAATTGTTTTTCGATATTTCGTCACTCCTTTGTGTGACTTCTTCAGGAAATTTATTTTTTATTTGATGTGAAAAAATTATTTTTGTTTATGAAACAAAAATATTAATATTATTTGTCAACAAAATACACAAAGATTGAAGCAATTGAATGAAAAAAAATTTATTTTCCACCCCTGAAAACGAAATCTTGATTTTTCTTTAAATATTTGATGCGAATTTTGCTTTTCCTGAATTAAAAATAGTCTTAATTAGTAAACATAAACGACGTTAGTTGCTTTTTTGTTACTTAAATGTATAACAAATTTCAGTTTCCCATTCCTGGAAGCAAAAATTTTTTTTTGTTTGCTTATTTACCAACGTACTTAAAAAAATTCAAATTTGTAACCATTTTTGTCACGTTCAGGTAACACCAAATATTGCGGTTGTCCAACCCTGCAATCAAAATTTTGATTTTTTTAAATTTTGAAACCAAATTTTTTTTCTAAATTAAAAAATTGTTTTTGTTAGGATATAAACGACTATAGTTGTTTCTTTTTTTTTTTTTTTTTTTGGTTACTTATATGCATAAAAAAATTTCAATTTCCGATCCCTGGAAGCGAAATTTCATTTTTTGTTTGTTTTTCTATTTAAAAAAAACTATATAATTGTAATTTTGTCACCTTCATGTACCCCAAAATAACATTACAGTTATATGACACTGGAATCGAAATTTTGTTTTTTTTTATTTTTGATAACAATTTCGTTTTGCCGGAATTAAAAATAATTTTAACCAGGAAAAAAGGACTTTAGTTGATATATGATTATGTTATTGTATATAGAAATATTTAAATTTCTTAACACTGGATGAGAAATTTTTTTCATCTATGCAAATCTTCATGTTGTATAAAACGGTTTTAATTAAGAAAAACTTAATATTTTTAAACATTTTAGTTATTTTATGTACCACAAAATACCGGATGTGCAAAAAATATATTCAATTTCCCACCCCTGGAGTCGAAAAATAAATCTTTTAAAATAACTTTTTACCAATGCAAGCTTTTAATTTAAGAAAAACTACATACTTGAAGCCACTTTTGTCACTTTCATGTACCACAAAATATATCAGATATCCAACCCTGGAATCGAAATTTTGTTTTTCTCTTATTTTTTATTCCAATTTTGTTTTGCTAGAATAAAAAATAATTTTAACCAGGAAAAACGACGTTAGTTAATTTTTGTTTATTTTGATGTATAAAAAATTTTAATTTCCTAACCCTGGAAAAGAATTTTTAATTTTAATATATTTTTTCATCATTGCAAATCTTCATGCTGTATAAAACGGGTTTCTTTAAAAAGAACTTAAAATTTTTAAACATTTTAGTTATTATATGTAGCAAAAAATACTGTATGTGGCATTTTTTTTTTAATTTCCCATCCCTAGATATTTTTTATTTTTTTTATTTTAAATAGACAATTGAGGAGTCCAAAAGCATAAAATGGTGTTAATTTTGCTTCGAGAAATAGGTGTAAGCTTCCCAACTTTGGAACCGTCCTTCCGATTTTTCAATTTCAATACCACTCTAGTTAGCTCACTTCCAATCGATCAGTCCAAGAACGAAGTCTCTAGCTCTTCTGGGGGCTTGGGAGAACCGATTTCACGTACAGACAGACGGACATCGCTCAACCGTCATCCTTCATAAGGATCCAGAATATATATATTTTATGGGGTCGCGCATTGATATCAAACCTAGATATACCCTTTTACTTTTTTGTGAAGGGTATAAATAAATTTCCTGAACAAGTCACTCAAAGGAGTGACGAAATGTCGGAAAACAAGTTATAATTTTATAAAAATAAAGAGACCTTAAGCTTAAAAATATTAGTCCAAATTATTAATGAAAAAGAGGTAAAAAAAACTAGAAGAATTATTTTGAAATAACTTAAAGTGTAAGAAACTTACTAAATCTTGTTTTTTAACGCTCATAAACTATAAACAAAAAACTCAAATTAAAGCGAAAAGAGAACAAATAGAGCAAACATGAAATTTTGCAATTGCAAACAAAGTAACATCAACAAACCAAGTGAGGAACTCAGTGTTAAAATTTATATCATATCATATTCAATTATCATTATCATGTATAATGGGGTCAAATGGGTTAGTAATGCAAATGTAGAAGCTGACATAAGCCCGATTTAGATGTAAATAATTCTTTAACGGGTAAGTTGAAACCTTCGATTTTAAATAACACAAGGTTTTATAATCCTTGTGATTTCTTCAGGTACTATACTTGTTAATCGTAACATTCAGGAATATGTTTTGGGTACAGAAGCAAACGAAAGCGAAATACAAAATGTGTAATATAATGGTTTAGAGAACTTGGTCGGATATATTTGCCACATATTAAAGAGAAATTCTTCAAGCGAACCCAATTATTCTTAGGTTAATCACTTAAGTGAAGGTGGACTTAGTAAGCCATCAACTTCGTTAATGAACACAAGTCGACATTTACAAAAGTATTTGTTAGAAGCAAAAGAAATTGAAGCCAGTGGAGATGTAAAAAAAGTTTTTTAGATGTAGAATGTATTTTAAAATTAGGAAACTTAGTTCTGAAATTGTTGAAAGCACTTATAAGAGAAAGAGAAAATATAATAATATAACAAACTAAAAATTCTTTAAATATTCCTTAACGATTTTTATTTATAAGTAAAATAACAACCAAAAAATTATAATTATTAGCGCTTGGGTTCAATATTTATATAAAATGACTGTAAAATAACAATTTCAAATTAAAAAAAGTGGAAAATAAAATAATTATTCAAAATTATTTATTATCAAACATATTTATTTTGAAAAATCGCAATTTGCCCCACTGTCCTGTTTTTACAATAAATTAATAGTTCTTCAGCTGAATTATATTAGCCAATCAGAACACATGTTGAGCGACGTCAAAGTTCCAGCACGCGCAGAAAAGTATTTTTATTTTAGCTTGTTGGTGTAATCTATATTTTATCATTCTTGATATCAACTATAGCAGTGACTTATTTCATAGAGCAATTGCTTATTGTTAACACCCACCACTTTGTTATGCTCTTTTAATTAAGTTGTCTTTCAGACGGCAAAGAGTACAAAATAGTACGTAAAACGGATGGTGGTACCATTAAGAGAATTTTTCGTGATATATGTACATATATATTATGCATTTGGCAACCCTTAATGCCTTTTGTGTTGTAAGAAATTTAAAGGACACTGGGATGCGGTTATCAGAAGGCATTATGATATTTTTCATAGCGATATACAGTAATATAATTAATATGATAAACCCTTTAACAAACTACCTGTAATAAAATGCAACATAGGACGTTTTCGTCATTGTAATTTTGTTACCTTTGATGTTTGAAACATTGAATGCAGCTGCAATAAAACTATGCAAAATCGTACATATTTTTTGCCGGAAACCTTAAAAATATAAACAAGTAAAAGTGCTATATTCGGCTGTGCCGAATCTTATATACCCTTCACTAACGTACGTTTGCTTTCTAACTTATAAAATAGTTTCAGTTAGCAAAAAATAAAAACAACTTCAGTTGCGTTTTTTGGTTACTTAAAATATTCCAAATTTCCCACCCTTGGAAAAGAAATTTTAATTTTTAAACATATTTTTAGCAATAGAAGTCCTCATAATGTGTAAAGCGGTTTTATTTAAGCAAAAGTACAAATTTTTAACCATTTTGGTAACGTTTATGTTATACAAAATATTGCAGTATCCAACCCTGGAATCAAAATCTTTATTTTTTTTTAAATTTTTAATACCAATTTTGTTTTGCCGAAATAAAAAATAATTTTAACTTGGAAAATAACTACATTAATTGATTTTTGGTTATGTATTGTATAAAAAAATTTTAAATTTCGGAACCCTGGATGGGAACTTTAAATTTTTAAATTTATTTTTAATCGATGCAAATCTTAATGATACCAAAAATGGTTTTATTTAAGAGAAACCTAAAATTTTTAACATTTTAGTTACCATATGTACTACAAAATACCGAATGTACAAAAAAAAACAATAAAATTTCCCACCCCTGGAAACGAAAACTAAATTTTTTAAAATAATGTTTTACCAATGCAATTCTTTATAATGTATAAAGCGGTTTTATATAAGAAGAACTGAAATTTTTAACAATTTTTGTCACTTTCATGTACTACAAAACATTGCAGTATCCAACACTGGAAACGAAATTTTGATTTTTTTAAATTTTTGATACCAAATTTGTTTTTCCAGAATAAAAAATTATTTTAACCTAGAAGAAACGACGTTAATTGATTTTTGGTTATGTTATTGTATTAAAAAATTCAAATTTCCTAACCCTAGATGGGAACTTTAAATTTAAAAATTTGTTTTCATCCACGCAATTCTTCATGTTACCAAAAACGGTTTTATTTAAGAAAAACTTAACATATTGATATATATTTTAGTCATTATATGTACCACAAAATACCGAATGTGCCCAAAAAATATTTCAATTTCCGATCCCTGGAGGCGAAAATTAAAACTTTTTAAAATTATTTTTTATCCATACAAGTCTTCATGATGTATAAAGTGGTTTTATTTAAGAAAAACTACAAATTTGTAACCATTTCTGTCACTTTCTTGTACTACAATATATATCAGTTTTCGAGCCCTGCAATCGAAATGTGTTTTTTTTTAATTTTGACACCAATTCTGTTTTACAAGGACAAAAAATAGTTTTAACCAGGATAAAACGACGTTAGTTGATTTTTAGTTATTTTAGTGTACAAAAAATATTAAAATTTCCTAACCCTGGATAAGCATTTTTAAATTTTTTTTGCATCTATGCAAACCTTCCTGATGTATAAAACGGTTTTATTTAAGAAAAATTTTAAATTTTTAAACATTTTAATTATTATATGTACCACAAAATACCGAATGTGTAAGAAAAATATTCAATTTCCGATCCCTGGAATCGAAAATTTAATTTTCTTAAATTATTTGCTACCAATGGAAGTCTTCATGATGTATAAAGAAGTTTTATTTAAGAAAAATTACAAATTTGTTACCACTTTCGTTACTTTCTTGTACTACAAAATATTGCAGTACCGAACCCTGGAATCGAAATTTTGATTTTTTTAAATTTTTGTTACCAATTTTGTTTTGCCGAAATAAAAAGTAATTTTAACCAGGAAAAATTACGTCAGTTGATTTTTGGTTGGCTTACTGTATAAAAAAAATTTGAATTTCCTAACCCTGGATGGGAACTTTAAATTTTTTAATTTTTTTCATCGATGCGAATCTTCATTACACCAAAAACGGTTTTCTTTAAGAAAAACTTAAAATTTTTAAACATTTTAGTTATTATATGTACCACAAAATACTGAATGTACCAAAAAAAAAAAAATTTTAATTTCCCATCCCAGGAAAAAAATTTTTTTTTACTTTAAAGTTTTAAATGGATAATGGAGGAGTCCCAAGGCATGAAATAGGTTCAATTTTCAAATAAGCAAAAAAATAATCGGTTTTTGGCGTTAATTTTGCGTCGAGAAATAGGTGTAAGCTTCCCAGCTCTGGAACCGTCCTTCCGATTTTTCTGAATTTCAATACCACTCTAAGTTAGCTCACTTCCAATCGATCAGTCAGAATGAAGTCTCTAGCTCTTCTGTGGGCTGGGGAAAACCGATTTCACGTACAGACAGACGGACAGACGGACATCGCTCAATCGTCATTGCTATTCATAAGGATCCGAAATATATATACTTTATGGGGTCGCATATTCATATCGAAGAAATTACACATGGAATGACAAACCTAAATATACCCTTTCACATTTTTGTGAAGGGTATAAAAATACTTGTAACCTTCCCATGTTTCTTACTTCACCTACCTGCACAGAAGCATAAAATTTTGTGTGCGTAATGTGGTAATTTGTTTAATATCATTCTTGCTTTTCATTTACTTTTTCGTTTTACTGTACTTATAAATTACTCTCAGTTTCTCACCAATACAAACACTTTTCAGTTTTGAGCATCACTGAACTATAGTCACCAAAATCTCTCTGAAAAAGAAAAGAAAAGGAAAATAAGTAAAAGGAGAAACACTCAGTCAGTGTTTCCCAGCTCTTATCCCAACACACTTTACGTCTTTTCTGCTCTTAGATGTTAATATCCACAAGAGTTTTGTAGGAAGTTAATCTCTTACATGCATATACTCCTACATACAGTCAATTTTTTATAAACAAAAGCGGTTTTAACATACATCTTGCTTAAGTACGCCTGACACTTTTGTTACGCGGTTCGGAGAAATATTAAAATAAATACGATATATAGAATATATGGCAAGCTGAGATACCCAACACACATTTCACCCTGATACTTATATTATATCCCTCGTGAAATCTCGAATATATGTTACTCATATAACCAATACTGAATTGAATAAACGATCACTTCTTTATTTTGTAAACAAAATATCTTCCTGCTACAAGGCATATATACGAAATTTTCGTGGACTATATATAAATAAAAGAAACCCTTGTATTTATAAAGACTCGAAACATTTATACGCTCGAAACAACTAAAATTTAAATTTCAGCATAAAAAAATATTTAAAAAAACTTGTTAACCACTTGATACGTACTTAGTAAACCTTTATCGGTCAAAAATGCGTACTTCTTCAACAAAAAGTAAGAAAAGGATCTTGACGCTAGGTGGACAAGGGCAGAAGCCTCTTACCAGAGGGTTATGTTGGCACCAAAAATGAAGTCGATTAAGATTTCAAAGAGGCCGCAAAAAAAAGCTTTGAAAATTGTGTGGAAGCCTATAACCTATGCAATGCTCAGATCACGGACAAAATTAACTGTAGAATAAAAACGAATAAAACACAGGGCTTCGCAATATCAACTGGATACGCCATGAATAACCAGCCCATTGCAAAGGGGTTATCTCAAGATAACGCGAATATCTGCATAAAGGTCCCTCCAAGCGACACAGACATATTTTACGGCAGTTACGAACACTGGCATTCATTTAGAGACATGTTTACTGCCGTGTACATAAATCACATGAAATTAACTTCCGTAACAAAAGTCTATCACTTAAGAATAATAATGCAAGGAGAGGCGGGAGCAATTGTTAAACGATACATTCTATCAAACGATAATCTTGACCACGTTTGGAATACTCTCAAAACACGATATAAAATAAGCGCGTGCTAGTGTATAACAAGATAAAAATTCTGTTTGATATTCCATCGTCAAACTGAAGACAGTGAGTCAATTAGACCAATTCAGTCTGCTGTCAATGACTCATTAGCCACATTACGATCTCTGCAAATAAAAGTTGAGAGTTGGGATCCAATTCTTTTTTGTTTGATATCCACTAAGCTTCCTCATCACACACTTTCACTCTTGGAACAATCACTCGCTTCTCCCCGAGAGCTTCCAGAGTGGTCCCAGATGTCAGTTTCTTGTGGACAGGTACGAAGCGTTAGAACGGCTAAATAGTATATAGAATACGAAGGAATGTTTTACTCTATCGAATAAGCCCAACCCGAATATACAAACCTATGTGTCGCAACAAAGTTTGAACTCAGGTTGTAAGTTATGCAATTAGAACCATTCATTTCGAATGTGTGTGGATTTCGTTTACAAGAACAAGTACTGTAATAATTGTTTGGCCTCGTCCCACTTAAAAGCAAACTGTAAAAGCAAGTATACTTGCATACATTGTAAAAAGATGCACCACACAATGTTGTATATGAATCAGATGCGTCAACACAATCCAACAAAAAACTTAACTTCTCAAGTAGCAAGCGGAGTATCTCGAGGTATTCATTCTAGTAGTACCCCTCTTAAGCAAGATATTGTTCATAATGAGGAACTACCTCACTTTTCGGGAGAAGTTCGATCCAATTTTGCGGCAAGTTGTGACAATATACCTACTATTAAACACAGCTTTAATGCAAATTTAGCACAGGGGGGAATTCCTTCACCGTCAGAGCAGAAGTAGGTTCAAACTCCTATATAGGAAGTCCCACTTCGAAATCATAGGCATTAGAGAGCAAAAGCAAACCGCTACCAAAGAATACGAACTCGTAGTATTTGCAAAAAGGTACAATGTGAGAGTTTCAATCAAGACCATAGTTCTGCCCAAGGTAACAAAAAGGCGTCCAGCTAATACATTTAATATCCCAATATCACCCGAATTATTTAACCTAGATTTAACGGACCCGAATTGTAATATATCTTCACAGATAGATAATACACATATTAGGCAACGATTACAAACATTAACATTGATGGCATAAATAACGGCGTATGTGGAAGGGCCTCAGCCTATAACACCATATTCGGATGAGCACTCAGTGGTTCCATGTCAGTTAAAATGTTTACCACATCTGTAATCGCCTCTGACAGCTAAGAACTCAATTGGCTTCTAAGGCAATTTTGGGAGCAACATCATCATTCTCGTTCAAAGTCAGAGAAAGAAGAGTATTGTGAGGAATGTTATTTAAAAACGACCAAAGGTCAGGAGAACGGGAGGTATGTGGTGCGGTTACCATTTAAAAAAGAATTTCCCCAATAATTATATCTTGCGGCATCAAGGTTTATTGCGTTGGCTCAGTATGCAAGAATGTAGAAAACGATGGCAATAAATTCTCTACTTCAAGGTCAGTATAATCAGGTACCCACAGAAAACTTAACCCTAGGATGAGTATTATCTATTTTACCTGCCACATCACGCTGTGGTCCGTCCTGAACACAAGACGACAAAAATAAGGGTCGTATTTAACAGTGTCATTGAATTGTGAACTTTATATCTAGAGCTATGGAACGAAAACAGTATTGCAGTGCGGTGTTCATGGATATACAACAAGCGTTTGATAGAGTATGGCATTCCGGTATATTATTTAAAATAAAAAAAACTGTTACCAGCTCCTTTTTATGTCCTACTAATGTGCTATTCACATGAAAGAAAATTCTTCGTTACAGTCAACAGCGAAACCTCTGCATTTGGTTCTATACAACCTGGCGTTCCACAAGGAAGCGTTTTAGGGCTAGTATTATATACAAATAACACAACTATAGCAATATATACCGATGACACTGCTATTATGGCTTCGCAAGATTCTCACATTGAAGCTTCTAGTAAATTACAAATCTGTTTAGACCTAGTAGAAGAATGGCTAAATAAATGGAACATTAAGATCAACACGGAGTAGTCTGTTCAAGTAACGTTCGCTCTTCGAAAAAAATTACTATCCACCAGTTTCCTTAAATGGATAAACTTTTCCACAATCAAATAATGTAAAGTATCTAGGTCTTCACCTAGATAGAAGGTTAACTTGGAAAGAGCAAATTAAAAGAAAGCGTCAAGAACTTCACAATAAGTCACAGAGAATGTATTGGCCTTTAGGACCCAAATCTACCCTGACAATAGAGAAAAGTTGTAAAAAACTATAATAGAACCAGTCTGGACTTAAGGTGTTCGACTTTGGGGTACAGCTAGCAAATCAAACATTGAAATTCTTCAAAGATACCAGTCCAAAATAATAAAAACAATTACTAGCGCTCCATGGTTTATTACACTGGTTTACATTATAGTAAAAATCTGGAATGTTTTATTTTTTTGCCAAATAGTTTATTTAGTTACAAACATTTTAAGCGTAATTTAAGTTTTAATTTAAAATTTTTTAATTTACGCCGAATATAGTGTGTGAGCAATGAAAATGAATATATTGTCGTTCCACAAAATCCTTAATAAAAACTTTATTTTTCATCCGTTTTTTTTTTCAAATTACGCTTAAAATGTTTGTAACTAAATAAACTATTTGGTAAAAAATAAAACATTCCAGATTTTTACTATAACGTAGAAAAAAATAAACGAAATAAAAATGAAAAGTTTTTTAAAAAACGTAAAAAATAGGTAAATTTTGAAATTTTAGGTGCCATAACTCAGCCATTTCTTGTCTCATTTAAATTTGCAGCACATCGACTGAAAAAGCATTAAATTAACTTTTCAACGATATGCGATTTATCACGACCGGACTCCATTTATCAGTTGGGCTCCACAAAGGTTTGAGTGGGACCATACACCGAAAAACACAAAAGTACCGTTATCTAAAAAACGGTACTCAAGAAAAAAAATACAGCGTTTTTCGTGTTCAGGAGGTCCAAATTAACTTATCTAGGCATGTAGCGTTCTAGGTATTTTTTCAAATTAAAAATTTGTAAAGCTGTGTAAGCAATAAACATATTCATCGTTATCTTAATATACCTACCGTTAAAGAGGAGATCGCCAAATTATGTGATAAATATTGTTACGTTTTTAGACCTTTTCGTAAAAACGGTTTTATTACTTATCCTTCAAGGATTCGTTTTATTGCATCAAATTAAAACACGGACAAATTAATTTAAGAACTTTAATGCGGCAACACTTTATTTATTACTTAACACGAGTATTTGTACTACTCAACCCTCAGCAATGTTAACACGTCTATATTTGAAATCACACTGACTCTTGCTGAGCTCTGGCAGCGCCTTTATATAGCAAAAATGACGTCGTCTGGTAACCTCGCGAAAGTTCTGCGTTGTTTTTTACTTGACATGTGTGTGTTTGTATACATGACAATGCTGAATGATTTGGTTTGCTTATGGTAACTATGTGTGGTTGAATGTATGAGTGTTCTGTATGTTTTGCCTATGGTAACTATGAGTGGTTGTATGAATTAGTGTGTGGTTTTGTTTCTTCTACGTGTATATGGCTGTGTATAGTTGTGAATCTATTTAGCTTTATTAGCAGCGAATACTTGCATACAAGATCATTAAGAATAACATCTCTTAGCATTTATGTTGCTATGTTTGTTGTTGTTGTGGTTTACTCTTATTGGCACAGCCTTGAATGATCTTGTATATTCTGGAGTATTCCATTTCCGTTAATTTGAATATTATCTATATAGTGTTGACCAGGGTTGTAACATTTTGAAAACTATAGATTAATTGGTAGTGCTGCCAAGTACATATAGCCACATTGTCGCTTATTTTAAATCTATTTCTAATCTTTGTAACACTGCCGCCCACTTAAGCCTATTCGTCCCGAATAGGCATACAATCACCTCTTCCATAGTGCGCCAATCGTTCGAGATGTACTATCTTCATTTTCGACCTTGGGTTATTGTGCTTCTGTATCCGGTATACAACGTCATTCACTCTCTTAATCACTTTATACGGGCCATCCCAGTGAGTCTGTAATTTTGGGGACAATCCTTTCTTTCGTTGTGGGTTATACAGTAAAACCAATTGTCCTTCCATAAATCCCTCCGAGTTTGCTGCGCGGTCATACCTAGCCCTCATCTTGTCACTGACCATCTTGATTCTATTGCGCACGAACTCATGCAGTTCGTTTAAGTCCTCCTTCTCCTGGGACGTAATAGCTCCTTCCTCTACAGTTGGCTTAACACCAAATTCCAAATCACCAGGTAGTTTTAATTCCGTTCCGAAGATACTTTTGGCTGGCGTTCTCGATGTTGAGTCGTGTACAGCTGACCTATATGCCATTAAAAATTTGGGGATGTGCTCGTCCCAATCCCTCTGATGGGTGCTTACTACTTTTCGTAGGTACTCTTCTAAGGTGCGATTGAACCTTTCTACCATGCCATCAGACTGTGGATGCAGTGGCGTCGTTCTGGTTTTCTTTATCCCATACAACTCGCACATTTCCCTGAATATGGCAGACTCGAAATTCCTTCCTTCGTCGGAATGTAATTCTATTGGGACACCATAGCGACATACCCAGTCGTTGAAGAATTCGTTTATAACTGTCTTTGCTTCCTGGTTAGATATAGCATATACCTCGTGCCATATACTCAAATAGCCCATTACCACAAGTACATAACGATTTCCGGCCTCGGTGACGGGAAAGGGACCTGCT
Organism: Linnaemya vulpina; assembly: GCA_963675445.1. Taxonomy (NCBI): domain Eukaryota; kingdom Metazoa; phylum Arthropoda; class Insecta; order Diptera; family Tachinidae; genus Linnaemya; species Linnaemya vulpina. Next base: position 64,440,134 of record OY776277.1, on the reverse strand, counting down.
ACATCCATTGCGATCCGCTCGAATGGTGCTCCTGAGATGTATTGCTGCAGCTGTCCCCGGCTTCTTCTTACTGGGCCTTTGGCTGCTCTGCACTGTGGGCACTTTGCTATCCAGTCAGCTATGGCTTGTTGACATCCAACCCAATAAAAACGCTGCTTCAGTTTCTCAAGTGTTTTTGTTACTCCAAGATGACCGCCACTGGGTCCATTATGAAACTCCTGTAAAACTTCACTTATCTTGGAGTATGGCACAACTATTAAATTTGAAGTTGTTTTGCCATCTACACTTTCCCATACGCGGTATAAACACCCTTTTATTACCTTAAGGCTGTTCCACTGAGCCCAATAAGATTTGGCGAGTGGGCTTTCAGCCGAAATTTCACTCCGCGATGGTCGTCTGTCCACTTCTTTGGCCGCTATAATTTTCCTTAGTATATCGTCGTCCCTCTGTGCCGCTGACCAGTCTTCATCAGGGCCGATGTGCATTAGCCGAACATCCACAACGCCGTCCTTTTGCTCGGTTCTAACACAATGTTTACACTCTAAACAGCACGGTCTTCTCGAAAGAGCATCCGCATTGTTATGCTTTGTGCCCCTTCTATGCTCAATGCTGAAGTCGTAGCTCTGCAGGCGCTCAATCCACCCTGCCAGTTGCCCTTCAGGATTTTTAAACTGCAATAGCCATCTCAGTGCAGAATGATCGGCCCTTAATGTAAAGTGTTGACCATACAGGTACTTATGGTAATTTTTAATGCATTCCAATACCGCCAGAAGCTTACGTCGTGTCACACAGTAATTCCTCTCAGGTTTTGAGAGTACACGGCTATAGTACCCTATGACCTTCTCAGTGCCATTTACTACTTGGGATAGCACACCCCCTATGCCATAGCCGCTCGCATCAGTATCCAGCACAAATTTTTCTCCAGCTATGGGATACGCTAGCAGTGGTGACGTACATAATAGTTCTTTGAGTTTCTGGAAGGATTTTTCCTGTGGCTCGCCCCAATGGTATGGTCTTGACTTTTTTGTCAGCTCATGCAAGCTTGCAGCTACACTGGCAAAATTCGGCACAAAACGTCTGTAGTATGTGCAAAGGCCCAAAAAGCTGCGCAATTCATGAAGATTTTTAGGTTGATGCCAGTCCCTTACTGCTTTTATTTTATCTTCATCTGTTGAGATTCCGTCTGCTGTAACACGATGCCCCAAATACTTTACTTCTTTCTGGAACAATGCACATTTCTTCAAGCTGAGTTTCAATCCAGCTGATGATATCCGCTCAAGAACTTCTGCCATGTTTTTGAGGTGTTCATCAAAAGTTTTCCCCATCACGATTATGTCATCGAGATATACCAAGCATGTCTTCCAGTGAAGTCCTATCAGTACCTTCTCCATTAGGCGTTCAAATATGGCCGGAGCATTGCAGAGACCAAACGGCATGACTTTGAACTGCCATAATCCGTTGCCGACACTGAAGGCAGTTTTCTCCTTGTCTTTCTCTGCGATCTCCACTTGCCAATATCCGCTTCGCAAGTCCAGCGTAGAGAACCATTTGGTACCAGCTAGCGTGTCCAAAGTGTCATCGATCCTGGGGAGCGGATAACTGTCCTTTTTGGTTATGTCATTGAGCTTCCTGTAGTCTACGCAGAATCTAGTACTGCCATCTTTCTTTTTAACTAAGACTACAGGCGAACTCCAAGGACCAGAAGATGGCTCAATTACGCCATCACGCTCCATTTCACCTACAAGCTCTTTTACTTTATCCCGCTTTGCTAGGGGTACGCTTCTGGGTGGCTGTTTAATCGGCCTAGCTTCGCCTGTGTTAATTTCATGTTTAACCAATGCAGTTCTACCCTGGCTTTGGCTTCCCATGGCGAAGATACTGGCATGCCTTTTTAGTAACTGCTTGGCTTTATTTTTATCTGTCGCTGATAGACCTGCTACCCATTTCTCTACGTATTCCTCAAATTGTTCACGTTCTTTTGCAGACAAACTAGTAGGCTCTATCTTCTTCTCGCAGTTTATTATTGCCTCTGCTGGAGTACACTGGCCAACATCGGAATTTTCTTTGATGACTTTTTCATGGTCTGACAAGTTAAGCACTCTTATAGAGACTATTCCTCCTTCACTAGTTTTCACTAGAGCTTTCGCTGTTATAAGCTCTCTCTTTAGATCTGCCGGTTCTACAACCCACAACCGATTGTCTTCACAATCTCCCTTCATCCGCGCCCATATGACTGTTTCAGACTGCGGCGGTATTGCCTGACTCTCAATAGCAAATACTCTTGTTACTTGCGGTTTGTTGTCATATCCAACATCAAGGGGTATTTCCAAATTACGCCAAATCATCAGCTGTTGTCCCATATGTATATTAATGCCATGATTAATCATAAAATCGGCGCGGGGCCCTCGTTTGTGAGAGCTAGCTCTTGCCCCTCAGTGCTAGCTCGTTTTAGTTTAACGGGGACTCTTGTGATGTTGTTTGGTTCTCCCGTTTGCTGTTTCTTGGTGGCGAAACAGATCTACCTCTCTTCCTTTGTGCTTTGCAGCTGCGCTGAAAATGACCGATCTTTCCGCAGTTGAAGCACTTAGGCTTTTCTTTGATAGCCTTCTCTGCCAGCAGTTGTCGCATTGCCTCCTTAACGCTAGCCACTAGGTTGTTATCCTCCTCAGACAAAACATCCACATTCCGCACTTTACATATCTGTGGCATGAAAACCATTCTGGCAGTCTCTTGAGCCAGCGCAAATGACACAGTTTCAGCGAAAGTGGATTTCTGCGTAGCGCACACCGCCAGTTTAACATCAGAGTCGCGAATGCCGTTAACGAAAGCCTCAGTTTTAAAATGGTCCAGGAACGGGTGACTGTCGCCTGGATATGTGAGCTGCACTAAACGCTCGATTTCCACTGCGTGCTGTTCCAGCTCTGAGAATTTATTCTCAATAGAATCCACCCTCCTGTTAATGGCTTCAGAAACCTCTACCAGGGTCTCGTTCATGGCTTTATTTGACTCCTGTATTTCGGCTACAAGTTTTTCCTGCATCTGCTGAGTTTCGGCTACAAGCTGCTCCTGCATCTGCTGAGAGTTCTGTTTTATTTCAGTTATTTCGGCTACAAGCTTGTCACTGTTGATCCTTGATGCCTCCTGCATCTGCTGAGAGTTTAGTTTTATTTCAGTTATTTCGGCAACAAGCTTGTCCTGCATCTGCTGAGTTTCGGCTAAAAGCTTTTCACTGTTGACCCTTGATGCCTCCTGCATCTGCTGAGAGTTTTGTTTTAATTCACCTTGTGCATCACTGATTGCTTTTATCTGCTGAGAGTTCTGTTTCATTTCGATCATCATAGCAGCGAACATTGAATTTATGTCCATGCTGCTGTTCGTGGCAGGAGGGCATACTTTCACATCGTCTTTGTCCTCAAACTCGTATGTCCCGATGTCCAATCCGCGATTCTTAAACTCATCTATCAGCCTCTTCTGCAGTTCAGCCTTATTACCTGCAGTTGGCAATTCCAGCTTACTGAGCTCCTTTTTCAGCTGTTCAACTTTTAGCTCATCAAATTTCATGATTATTTATTTTAATTTTATAATGTCCTTTTTTTTCTTAAATTGCAATGTCCTTTTAATTATTTTTACAATCCCACTTCTGACACCAATTGTTACGTTTTTACACCTTTTCGTAAAAACGGTTTTATTACTTATCCTTCAAGGATTCGTTTTATTGCATCAAATTAAAACACGGACAAATTAATTTAAGAAATTTAATGCGGCAACACTTTATTTATTACTTAACACGAGTATTTGTACTACTCAACCCTCAGCAATGCTAACACGTCTATATTTGAAATCACACTGACTCTTGCTGAGCTCTGGCAGCGCCTTTATATAGCAAAAATGACGTCGTCTGGTAACCTCGCGAAAGTTCTGGGTTTGTTGGTTGTTTTTTACTTGACATGTGTGTGTTTGTATACATGACAATGCTGACTGGTTTGGTTTGCTTATGGTAACTATGTGTGGTTGAATGTATGAGTGTACTGTGTGTTTTGCCTATGGTAACTATGAGTGGTTGTATGAATGAGTGTGTGGTTTTGTTTCTTCTACGTGTATATGGCTGTGTATACTTGTGAATCTATTTATCTTTATTAGCAGCGAATACTTGCATACAAGATCATTAAGAATAACATCTCTTAGCATTTATGTTGCTATGTTTGTTGTTGTTGTGGTTTACTCTTATTGGCACAGGCTTGAATGATCTTGTATATTCTGGAGTATTCCATTTCCGTTAATTTGAATATTATCTATATAGTGTTGACCAGGGTTGTAACATTTTGACAACTATAGATTAATTGGTAGTGCTGCCAAGTACATATAGCCACATTGTCGTTTATTTTAAATCTATTTCTAATCTTTGTATCAATATTTACAAAGACTGAGCAATCATTCAAATCTACTCGCCATTAATCTTTCGAATGATAGCGATGAAATAAAGGGACTGAAAAGATACCATATATAAAATATGAGCTAATTAAGATATAATTTAATATATATATCTATATAATTAAATATATATATATATATATATATATATATATATATATATATATAAATTAATTTTACTAACATAAGTTAATTTTGCTAACATAGTTAAATTCATACAATTTATTGATTTTGTTTCTATTGGGCTCACTGGAGTTCAATAAGTTAAGTTCATTGAAAAATTTAAAAGATATGCTTAATGTTTCTTTAGGATATATATCGCAAATAGAGAAGAATGAAAAAAAGTATTTAACGCCTCCAGGAAAACAAAGTCATATAGACAAATACTCGTATACCCAAAGGATAAAAGATTTCAAAAAATTTTCTTTCACGATGAGTGAAAGAAAATTGTCCTGTTAAAGACTTCCTGATTGTCCTGTTAAGGACCTTCAGTTAAAGACAGTGACCTTTGGAGTATATTGCGCACCTTATCTCGCAATTAAGACGCTGCTTCCGATCGCCTCTGATTATGAGCTTACGAACCCCAAAGCTGCTAATATTTTACGTAAGGAAATGTACGTGTTTGATGTACTCTCAGGTGGTCACTCAATAGAAGAAACCCTTTTAGCCCAATCACAATTGGTACATGTTCTAAAAGAAGCTGGTATGCCATTGAAGAAGCTTACGACCAATGATAAGCGTTTACTCCTTCAGTTTCATGAGCCAAATTCCACGAGAACACTGGGAATTAAGTGAAACGCTCTGTCAGACTAATTCACTTAAATTTTTTCTGACATTTCGCAATTCCTAAGCGTCAGATACCTTCAGCCGTTGCTGCCGTTTGATCCGGTCGGTTGGCTGGTACCGGTAATTGTTAGAAAAAAAAAACAAGTAAAAGTGCTATATTCGGCTGTACCGAATCTTATATACCCTTCACCAACGTACGTCAGGCATTGCACATATTTTTGAGCACCAAATTTGTGTTTTCTAATTTATAAGCGCAATAAAAACAATTTCAGTTGCATATTTTGGTTAATTTTATAAATAAAAAAAAAATATTCAAAACATCCCACGCCTGGAAACGAAATTTTAATTTTTCAAATTTTTTTTTACCAATACAAGTCTTCATAATGTATAAACCGGTTTTATTTAAGCAAAACTACAAATTCTTAACTATTTTGGCAACTTTCATGTTATGCAAAATATTGGAATCAAAATATAGATTTTTTTAAGCACCTGATATTAATTTTGATTTACTTTTAATTAATAAAAACTGCCTCTGCAGTTAATATCATATTTATAAGTTATGTTGAATTACTGGTAAATAATGGAATAGCCTTAGAAGCCGTTTCTTAACTGAATGCTGCCATTCTGTTGTCATTGTTTAGAAAATAATATTTGATATTTTTTATAAATTTTATTAAACTGGAATTTTAATGCTACTACTGTTTCGATTTCTTTTTCTTCTGTTACTGCTATGATGAAGTTTTCTTTTATTTATTGAATGTATATGTCCTTCTTGGGCTTTTCTTTAAATTTATTAATAAATCCTTTAATACGTTTTTATTTACGTATATTATTTTAATACGTTTTTATTATTATTATATTTTTCATGTAAGTTTCGTTTTTTCTTATCGCCAGCATAGATTGAATTTTTTCATTAGTATAATGGTTTCTAATTCCGTCTTTATTGGGTTTAAGACTTCTTCTCTGTCTGGAGTCTCTTCAATTCCCAAATACTTCCAATGTTCAGTTAGCCATTTGATTTTGAATTGAATTCTATTTTTAGAATTTTCGTCCTCTATTTTACGGAATCTGTCCTTCAGTTCTGCCAACGAATTTGTTTTCTTTTTGGTTTACTAATTATAAATTTTTTATTTTAGACCGTTACGGCCGATTTAGTCTTCATATCAAAAATCTACCTATTTTAATTTTGCATTGGCTTTTATAATAGTGTTACAAATTCGACTCAGCCCTTCTAACTTATTCTAACTTACTTAAACATATTATTTGTCGCATTCACATTTAAGGGAATGCAAAGGTGTTCAAACTGCAATTGTTCATTAATCAATCACAGAATATTGAGTTGGAATGCACTGACTTTAATATGATACTTGCATTGATATCAATCAAAATATTCTGATCGATCAGCATTTCGTTGACCTTATTTAGTATTAATGTTGTTTATATAAATTTTTTGTTCCGTTTTAATACATGTGGTAGTATTACCACAAGTAGTTTCAATGAATATGATGTGATAAGAAAAAATGCACTTAACGAATAGGTTGCCTAGTCTCTGAGTGACTCCTGTAATGAAACGGAATACACCGTCCACTACAGAAGGCCACTGAAGTGATTGTAACACAGGGGTGAGCGGACGGCACCACTATTACAGGGAAACACCGCTGTAATATTGATCCCTGGGTATTATCCTCTACTGAAGTGGAATACACCTCTCCACTAGAAAATATCACCCTAAGACTGACCCTCCCCAGATATAAGGAACACTATTCGCAAAGCCCACCCACTACACAAGGAGTGACCTAACCTTTGGATGAATCTTCTCTTAGTCCGGAATACACCAGGCTACTAGAAGTGATCACCCACGGTATTGATCAAGTGTCGTCTGTACATTCCTATTGAATGGATACTTCAATTCAAAAGAAATGTCTCTGTTAATATTACTTAGGAATACAGCACCGCAACACTAACCTTACCGTACGACCGTCAGCCTCAAAAAGAAAGAGCTTCTAATCGTTTGTGCTTGCTTTTATACACACAATTCTGCTGCTATGTACGTTACGAGTCGTAACTTACGACCATAAAAGCAGAGCAGCTGCCTGTGAATGTACGTAACTATGTAGGTAGATGTGTAATGTCATTGTGTGTAGCGAGACACAAAATAAGCTGTACAACCACTCACTGAGTGCTTGGAATGTGACTGCCGTTATTTCTGGCTTATGTGCACAACGACAAAGCTAATAATGATCGTGTTAATAATGATAATAATTTCAACGAATTTTACATTTAGCGTAGTAACTAATAACAGAAGAAAACTTAAAAATAATACTGCTACTATTAATTATAATCATATAATCGTCAGCCTAGGTGTGGACAAAAACGAACCACTGACTTTTGTCGTCACAATATATATATATATATATATATATATATATATATATATATTGAATTTCTGTTTTTGTTCAGAACAATATGCAATTGGTGATTTTGAATAGTTGTTTATTTCCAATACTGGTTGCAAATCTCCAAATCTAACAGAGTATTATATATATATATATATATATATATATATATATATATATGTATATATATATATATATATATATATATATATATATATATATTAGGGCGGGTTAATTTTTTTAGGGCTCTAAATCCGATTTGGAGCCCCCCAAAATTTTAAAATAGAAATTTTTCCATATATACATAGAACAATTTAAATAAATTCGTCATAAAATCGGATAGAATTATAGTAGATTTCTCAATCTCAGCTTGTTTGAAAGGTATTTTTATCAGAATCTGTATTGATACCAATATTTTTATATTTTTAGTAGAGGTATTAGGAATTTTTTGGAGAAAAATAGCCTACTATGTACTTTTAACTAAGAAAGTCTGAATTTTCTTCGATTTTTTTCGAAGAGCCCTAAAAAAATTAACCAGCCCTAATATATATATATATATATATATATATATATATATATATAAAGAATACTTTGTTAGATTTGGAGATTAGCAACCACCATTGGGAATTAACAACTATTTAAAATCACCAATTGAATATTGTTCTGAACAAAAACAGAAATTCAATATATATGTACATATATATATATATATATATATATATATATATATATATATATATATTATACACATAATTGTGGATATTTGTACTTAAAGTTTCTTTAAATATAATTTAATATAAAAAAAAATGTTTATATATTAATTGTAGACATGTAATCAAAATCTTGTTAATGTAGATTTTTTCTTATCACATCATATTCATTGACATTACTTGTGGTAATACTACCACATGTATTAAAACGGAACAAAAAATTTATATAAACAATATTAATAAGTAAGGTCAAAGAAATGCAGATCGATCAGAATATTTTGAGTGATATCAATGCAAGTATCATATTAAAGTGAGTGCATTCCAACTCAATATTCTGTGATAAATGAACAATTGCAATTTGAACACCTTTGGATTCCCATAAATGTGAATGAGACAAATATTATGTTTAGGTAAGCTAGAATAAGTTAGAAGGGCTGAGTCATATTTGTAACACTGTTATAAAAGCCAATGCAAAATTAAAATAGATAGACTTTTGATTTGAAGACTAAATCGGCAATAACGGCATAAAATAAAATATTGGTAATGACTAAACCAAAAAGAAAACAAAACTCGTTGGCAGAACTGAAGGACAGATTCCGGAAAATAGAGGACGAAAACTCTGAAGATAGAATTCAATTCAAAATCAAATGGCTAACTGAACATTGGAAGTACTTGGCTTTTGAAGGGACTCCTGACAGAGAAGAAGTCTTAAAACCAACCAAGACGGAATTAGAAACCATTTTACTAATGAAAAAATTCAATCTATGCTGGCGATAATAATAATAAAAACGTATGAATTACACAATATTTAATAAATGCAGGATTGTATATCAAAATTAAAGGATTTATTAAGAAATTTAAAGAAAAGTCCAAGAAGGACATATACATTCAAGAATTAAAAGGGAATTTCATCATAACAGTAACAGAAGAGAAAGAAATCGAAACAGTAGTAGCATTAAAATTCCAGTTTAATAAAATTTATAAAAAATATCAAATGCTATATGCTAAGCAATGACAACAGGATGGCAGCATTCAATTAAGAAACGGCCTCTAAGGCTATTCCATTATTCACCGGAAATTTAACAGAACTTATAAACATGACATTAACTGCAGAGGCAAAAGTAGATTTTCTTTAATATGTTTACCATGCAAAACTAACTTCTAACGTGAAATTTGCAATAGGTGGTTACATTAAGTCAGAAAACGTTTAAGCACACTATTAGAGTAAAGATATAAAAGTATCGCAACGTTACCAGAACTACAAAGTAAATTAAACGCTTTGTATAAAGGTCAGTAAGCAAATTTGGATAAAAAAATTATGGGTATTGTTGAAGAATTTAATAAACAGTAACTTTAACTTTAAATAAATTATTATATAATTATTAATTTATGTGATGTCACTTTAACCCACACCTAAGTTAATATAATTTTATTAATTTGCACTTTTCTTTAAATTTTTAACTGGGTTTTGATATTATAAAATTAAATTTACATATTCGATATACATATATTGTTTACAATTACTAAATAATACAATAAAAAGTTAACTTGAAAAACATTCTGTTAGGTATAGTGTAAGGTTACTTCATCAGTTTAAGAGTATCTTCATCAAAATCTTTGGCGGATGGTTTTCTTATACTTGCTATATATGGATGAGAGGTGTAAAAAAGTCTGTTGAAAACATCTTCGTTAGCGGCTGATCGCGAAAATTTTCGAGAGTGATGTAAACGATAATTCTTGTAGTCTTTATTGCGCGACTCTTGTGCGTCTTCAGACAGCTGACCAATAGGCAACACTGCAAAATGTTTTATAATGCTTTCCCCATGTATTAATATATTGTGGTCAGATGATCGCATATGATACCAGTTGTATTTTTCTATATACAATCTTGCTGTTTCTATTGCAAATTCGCCAAATTTTCGCGGGTCTATTATTAAATCAGACGATAAAGCTTGAAGAATGAAGTCAAACCTTTTTATTAACTCTTCATCTACTCCAGTTATATCAGCAGACCGCGAAAAATTAAAACAAGTAAAAGTGCTATATTCGGCTGTGCCGAATCTTATATACCCTTCACCAACGTACGTCGGGCATTACACAAATTTTTTAGTACCAATTTTGTGCTTTCTAATTTATAAGCGCAATAAAAACAACTTCAGTTGCATTACTTTTATAAACAAAAAAACATTAAAAATATCGCACGCCTGGAAATGAAATTTTAATTTTTAAATTTTTTTTACCAATACAAGTCTTCATAATGTGTAAACCGGTTTTATTTAAGCAAAACTACAAATTGTTAACTATTTTGGCAACTTTCATGTTATACAAAACATTAGAATCAAAATATATATTTTTTTAGCACCTGATATTAATATTGTTTTATTTTTAATTAATAAAAAAACTGCGTTAGTTGACCTTTGATTTTTATGAAATTTAAATTTCCCAACCCTGGAAGCGAAAAATTTTTTCATCAATGCAAATCTTCATGATGTATAAAACGGTTTTATTTAAGAGAAACTTGAAATTTTCAAACATTTTAATTATTATATGTACCATGAAATAGCAAATGTACAAAAAAAAAATTCAATTTCCGATCCCTGAGAGCGAAAATTTAATTAAAAAATTTTTTTTTTTTTAACAATGGAAGTCTTCATGATGTATAAAGCGGTTTTATTTAAGAAAAAATACAAATTTGTAACCACTTTCGTTGCTTTCATGTACTAAAAAATGTTGCAGTATCGAACCCTGGAATCGAAATTATGATTTTTTTAAAATTTTCGATACCAATTTTGTTTTGCCAGAATAGAAAATAATTTAAACCAGGAAAAAGCGAAGTTAGCTCATTTTTGGCTATGTTGATGTATGAAAACCTTAAATTTCCTAACCCTGGATGAGAATTTTTAACTTCAAATTTTTTTTTTCTTCTAAGCAAATCTTCCTGATGTATAAATCGGTTTTATTTAAGAAAAACTTGAAATTTTTAAACATTGTAATTATTGTATGTACCACGAAATACCGAATGTGCCAAAAAAAAAATATTCAATTTCCGATCCCTGGAAGCGAAAATTAAATGTTTTTTTAAATTATGTTTTACCAATGGAAGTCTTCATGATGTATAAAGCGGTTTTATTTAAGAAAAACTACAAATTTGTAACCACTTTCGTTACTTTCATGTATTACAAAATATTGGAGTATCAAACCCTGGAATCGAAATTTTGATTGTTTTTAAATTTTTTATACCAATTCTGTTTTTTCGTAATAAAAAATAATCTTTACCAGGAAAAAACGACATCAGTTGATTTTTGGTTAGCTCATTATATAAAAAATATTTAAATTTCCTAACCCTGGATGGGAACTTTAAATTAAAAAAATTTTTTTTTTCATCGATGCAAATCTTCATTGCACCAAAGACGGTTTTATTTAAGAAAAACTTAAAATTCTTAAACATTTTAGTTATTATATGTATTATATGTTTAAAATGTACAATTGACGAGTCCCAAAGCATGAAATAGGCTCAATTTTCAAATAAGCAAAAAAATAATCGGTTTTTGGTGCTAATTTTGCGTCGAGAAATAAGTGTAAGCTTCCCAGCTCTGGAACCGTCCTTCCGATTTTTTCTGAATTTCAATGCCACTCTAAGTTAGCTCACTTCCAATCGATCAGTTCAAGAATGAAGTCTCTAGCTCTTCTGGGGGCTTGGGAAAGCCGATTTCACGTACAGACGGGCATCGCTCAATCGTCATCGCTATTCATAAGGATCCAGAATATATATACTTAATGGGGTCGCATATTGATATCGAAGAAATTACACACGGAAGGACAAACCTAAATATACTCACATTTTTGTGAAAGGTATAATAAAACCTTCTAGGGGTATTGCCATTATTGCTGTTACCTCTTCGTTGTCTTGGCTTATCAATAATTAATCCCAACTCTTCACGAAAACGTTTTTGTATATTAGCTTTTTTAAGATTTTTTATTGCTTTATGATTTTCAGTTAACGCTGACATTTTTGGAATTCAGTATTATAACCAATGTGCGAAATCATTTCCATACATCTTATCCACGGGTGGAGGGTCGATAAAGCATTTTCATCTTCTGGTCGTGCAGCTTCTCTTTCTAAGTTATTCATTTGAGTAGGTGCCGCTTTGCATATGGTACATGATGCACTTGATGGAGTATTTGTTAAAACTTGTGCTACTTTACCATCAATTATTGTAAGAAACAGTTTATGGTTTACGACTACATTTGTTTTGTTCTTTGAAATAATAGTTGGTGATAACAACTTTATTTGAGTTTCAATATTGTCTACCACTTCTTTAGTTTTTGCTGGTGTCTCTTTGCAAACTTCTATTGAAATTGGACGACAACATCGAACAGATGAGCAGACTGGATTTTCCCAAATAATATCACCTGTTTCTTCGCTTACAAGTTTAATTGGTACTAAAGATGTTATAAATAGATTTGCATCAGAAATTAGATAAGATTCCTCTAGAAGCAATTGTTTATATTCTGATTGACCTGACGAGCCATCACAACCCCACTTACAGTAGAGACTTATGCCCAATAAATCAGTGGCTATTTAAATGTCATTTAACTTTAAATGCCATTTAAATACCAAATTTCGTTTTTGACCGCAAACTTAAATAAGACTTAAATAATACTTAATGGCCATTGAGGGGCATAATGGCCATTTAAATGTTATATAAATCGAGCACAGAAAACATATGACTTTGACTTTTTTTCTTTTAGCAAAAAGAAAACATTGTGTTGTTGAGAAAAATTTGCTAAAAACATTTAAAAAGTTACGTAAATAAAGTTAATTATCACTAGAATAAAGTCGAAAATCTATAAAACAATATATATTGTACAAATGGACTCTTAACACAAATGAAAAACTTAAATAATTTCATGCACAACTTTGAATCATAAACAAAACACATGCTTTCTGAACAATGGCGATTTTTGTTTACATATTTCATGGTGCTACCAAATTTTTCGCATAAGTTAATTGAAGTATTTAAGTCTGACTGTAAAACTGAAAGCGTATTTAAATAGACTTTAAATATTAATCAAAATTACTGATTTATTGGGCATTAGGTTTATTAAGCTTTTATTATCCACAGCATCAATCATTAAAATCCTGGTTGACGTGTGATCTAATAGATCTTGTGAATACTTAACTCTAGCATAAGTATTTGTTACTTCTAGTAAAGCGGGTGGAAGGCAGCAACTTTTTTTTGCTTCCTGAATTTTATAGTATGAAGGAAGAACGGTATATTTTTTTTCCATCATAAGATTTCTTAAGTATATGTATTGTGGTTTTGTCAGGTCAAGATCAATAAATACACTTAACGCCTCTAATTCATTGAAAGATTTACCCTTTTCGGAATCTTCCAGGTTTTTAAGAATCTCCTTCTTTTCAAGTTTAGAAGAAGATCTTAGCATTTCAATAATTTTTACCTCTTCCAATTCTCCCATCGAACGCAAGTCTTGAATATAAATGCCATAAATGTGTTGGAACCCATTATCTTTACATAGAGAAGTATTTTTACGTTTCTTTGATGATTTTGATGATGTTTCATAAGAGTTACAGGGTCTTCCTCAATTAGCATTTTGAAGGTTTCACTATTGCTGGTAAAGATCTGCAAAATTCTCCATTTAACCACTCAACATATTTTTTAAAAATATTTTTAAAGATCTGTTTGATTTCTTCCACCGATTATTAAAACTTGGTATGACAGCTTTTTTTAATGTTATTCACTATATATTTTATATATTTTTCAGAGAGTTCATAATTTTTTTCAACAAAATCGTTAATACTTTGTGTGTTCTTCCCACTTTCAATATAAGAATCAATTATTTGACGCACTGAACACTTGAAATTATTCATTTTTAATTAATGTAATACAGATTTTTAGTAACCTCTTCACAAAAAACAAACACAGTATAACCAAAAAACATATATTAATTTTGACTATTCTTAAACTTTTCTTCAAAGCCTACCAGTAATTTTTTTTTTTTTACATTTAGCAAAAAAAATTAGATAAAACTCCCAAGCTACTTTAAGAAAAATCTTTCTAATATTTTAGCCTTTGATTTTTATATATTTTAAATAATAATTTGGAGCTTAAGGCTTGTTTTTATAAAAATTATTTTTTATAAATATCGATATTTCGGTATCCTCTGTATAAACACTTAAAACAACAAAAATATTGAAATTTTTAATATATGAAATAAAAATTTTTTTTTTTTAATAAACTATAATTATATTTTGTTTGTTATCCTGGAAAAGATATCCAGAAGATATCGAAATATCTATATTAATTAAAAAAAAAATAATATTTTATAAAAATAATACTTAAGCTCGAAATTAATATAAAATATTTAACAAAAATCATTAAATTTTCTAAATAACTGTGTTTTTTAACATTATTGAATGTAACTTCTGTTTAGGCACGAATATGCAGCTAATATTTTCATATTATTTTATTAATACATTAAGTTTTAAAATTTTTTACATATGAGAGCAGAGCTAAGAAGAGCTCTTAACTAAAAGCCTTACCGAAGTTTTTACATGCAACCAAAACAACATTACATCATTCAGGAGCTAAAATTTCAAAATTTTTAACTATAACCTGATCCGCTATGTATAAGATCAGGATCTACATAAAATTACCTTTCCAATAAGGTATATAACTTCTTAATTATAAAGTGAGTTATATTAAAAATAAGCTCTGAAATATGTTTTATTTTTACAGTAATAAATCGTTGCCGTAAATAGATGCGAATACGGTCCTTGTTTTCGAGTATTCCTATTGACAAAACATAAAATATTTTCCTCAAATTATAAAGTTCGACATCTTAGCTGTTCGATAAAAAAAAATTATGGTGTAACTCGAACCTTTTTAAAAATGAATTATGGGCTGATCTTACTCTACGATTTTTCAATGTGCAGTATGCGATTAAAGTTGATAGCGCTACTACAACATTTCGTGTAGTGTTTGATGGGTCCACCCGAACATCAAGCGGAGACACTTTAAATGACATTCTCATGTGTGGCCCAAATATTCAGACGAATATTTTTAATAATTTACAAATTGTGATATCGTGGATTCGTGAGCGATGATCGAACTAACTAGTATTTGTCGCCAACCGCATCAGTCGTATTTAATCGTTTACTTCAAAAATGTGTACGAACATATATGCAGCCCACTCACATGTTTTCAAGAGATGCTTATGCTCAATAAGTCTCTTCGTTAAATTTATGGATATTCGGTCCTGACTTTTTAAAATATTTTGGCCAAACAACCATCCGCTGTGCAGATTTTGCCTGATGAAATGAAAACTAACACTATTTCATCTGCCGAAAGCTACTGCTTGTGGACTGTAAATATATTGCATCCTTTGGCAAAATTTCTAGAGTGTTTGATGCAGAAAGGCACCATTTGCATGTATTGATATTGAACCTGGTATACAATTACTTCTTTAAACGATTCAAAAATTTGCTATTCTGCTGAATACAAACCACGAGCAGAAAATAAAACAGTGTAGCAAGCAAGCTTAAATCTTTAAATTCATTCGTTCCATGAATTTGGCCTGATAAGGTCTTTCGGTCGCCTTCAAAAATCAAATTTCGATTATAGTGCAAAACATCCAATCATAATTCCAAAAAATCACCCGATAGCTAAATCTGTCATCAGATATTTCCATTACATATAAATGCATGGTGGTCCACTAATCGCTGTTGGTTACTATCAGATTCCCGTATTGACCATGAGTTGGCAGAAAATAAGGAAGCAGGCTTTGCAACAAGTGCATCAAATATTTTCGATTATGCCCTCAAGTCGTTGAACATAATATGCGAAACCTTGTAATGTCAAACTATATATTTTGCTTCAATATTTTATTAGTTGGACTATTTGGAGAGTTCTTTATAGACATATTCGAGGTTATTGTCCGGCAATAGTCTGTTTTTCTACCAATTAAATTGCCAAACGTATAGTTTTCATTACAATTTCTAACGCGCTCAGGCTTAACTTCGCAAAGAAAACAAGTAAAAGTGCTATATTCGGCTGTGCCGAATCTTATATACCCTTCACTAACGGACGTCTGCTTTCTAACTTATAAAGAAATTTCAGTTATCAAAAAATAAAAACAACTTCAGTTGCATTTATGGTTACTTTAAAAAAATATTAAAAATTTCCCAACCCTGGAAACGAAATTTTAATTTAAAAAAAATTAAAGTCTTCATAATGTGAAAGCGGTTTTATTTAAGCCAAAGTACAAGTTTTTAACCATTTTGGTAACGTTCATGTTATACAAAATATTGCAGTGTCCAACCCTGGAATCGAAATTTTTATTTTTTTTTATTTTTAATACCAATTTTGTTTTGCCGAAATAAAAAATAATTTTAACTTGGAAAAAACGACGTTAATTGATTTTTGGTTATGTATTGTATAAACAAATTTTAAATTTCGGAACCCTGGATTTGAACTTTTACTTTTAAATTTATTTTTCATTGATGCAAATCTTCATGATACCAAAAATGGTTTTATTTAAGTAAAACTTAAAATTTTTAAGCATTTTAGTTACTATATGTACCACAAAATACCGAATATGCCAAAAAAAAAATTAATTTCCCACCCCTGGAGACGAAAACTAAATTTTTTAAAATAATGTTTTACCAATGCATGTATAAAGCGAATTCATATAAGAAAAACTAAAATTTGTAACAATTTTTGTAACAAAACATTGCAGTATCCAACCCTGGAAACGAAATTTTTATTTTTTTTTAAATTTTTGATACCAAATTTGTTTTGTTAGATTAAAAAATTATTTTAACCAAGAAAAAACGAAGTTGGTTGATTTTTGGTTATGTTATTGTATTAAAAAATTCAAATTTCCTAATCCTGGATTGGAACTTTAAATTTAAATTTTTTTTTCATCCGTGCAAATCTTCATGTTACCAAAAACGGTTTTATTTAATGAAAACTTAACATATTTATACATTTTAGTTATTATATGTACCACAAAATACCGAATGTGCCCAAAAAATATTTCAATATCCCATCCCTGGAGGCGAAAATCAAAACTTTTTAAAATTATTTTTTACCAATGCAAGTCTTCATGATGTATAAAGTTGTTTTATTTAAGAAAAACTACAAATTCGTAACCATTTCTATCACTTTCATGTACTACAATGCATATCAGGTATCGAACCCTGGAATCGAAATGTGTTTTTTTTTTTAATTTTTGATACAAATTCTATTTTGCCAGGACAAAAAATTATTTTAACCAGGAAAAAACGACGTTAGTTGATTTTTAGTTATTTTAATGTACAAAAAATATTAAAATTTCCTAACCCTGGATAAGAATTTTTAATTTTAGAAATTTTTTTTTCCATCTATGCTTCCTGATGTATAAAATGGTTTATTTAAGAAAAACTTAAAATTTTTAAACATTTTAATTATTATATGTACCACGAAATACCGAATGTGTAAGAAAAAATTCAATTTCCGATCCCTGCAATCGAAAATTTAATTTTTTTAAATTATTCTTTACCAATGGAAGTCTTCATGATGTATAAAGCGGTTTTATTTAAGAAAAACTACATATTTGTTACCACTTTCGTTACTTTCATGTACTACAAAATATTGCAGTACCGAACCCTGGAATAGAAATTTTGATGCTTTTTTAATTTTTGATACCAATTTTGTTTTGCCGAAATAAAAAGTAATTTTAACCAGAAAAAAACGACGTCAGTTGATTTTTGGTTAGTTTATTATATAAAAAAATTTAAATTTCCTAACACTGGATGGGAACTTTAAATTTTTAAATTCTTTTTTTTCATCAATGCAAATCTTCATTACACCAAAAATTGTTTTATTTAAGAAAAACTTGAAATTTTTAAACATTTTAGTTATTATATGTACCACAAAATACCGAATGTGCCAAACAAATTTTTTTTTTTTTAATTTCCCATCCCTGGAATTTTTTTTTTTTTTTAGTTTTAAATGGACAATTGAGGAGTCCCACAGCATGATATAGTTTCAATTTTCAAATACGCAAAAAAATAATCGGTTTTTGGTGTTAATTTTGCCTCGAGAAATCCAATCGATCAGTCCAAGAACGAAGTCTCTAGCTCTTCTGGGGGCTTGGGAAAACCGATTTCACGTACAGACAGATGGACAGACGGACATCGCTCAATCGTCATCGCTATTCATAACGATCCAGAATATATATACTTTATGGGGTCGCATATTGATATCGAACAAATTACACACGGAATGACAAACCTAGATATACCCTTTCACATTTTTGTGAAGGGTATAAAAATACTAAATATTAAAGTGTATTATGCGTTAATGAGTATTGCACATCAAAGTTCGCATGTAAATATATTCTGGACCCTTATGAATATCGATGACGATTGAGCGATGTCCGTCTGTCTGTACGTTAAATCGGGTTTCCCAATCCCCAGAAGAGTGGTATTAAAATTCCGAAAATTAAGATATATGGTTCCAGACCTGGAAAGCTCACACCTATTTCTCGACGCAAAATTGACACCAAAAACCAATTACCTTTTTGTTTATTTGTAAATTGAACCTATTTCATACTTTAGGAAGCTTCAATTGTCTATTTTTTTTCAGGGATGGGAAATTTGTGGTTCATGTAGTAACTAAAAACTTTAAATATTTTAAATTTTTCTTAAGTAAGACCGCTTTATACATCATGAAGATTGTAATGTAAGTTTCTCTTCCAGGGTTGGGAAATTAAATATATTTTATGCAATAACGTAACCAATAGGAAACTAACGCCGTTTTTTACTAGTTAAAACTGTTTTTTAATTCTGGCAAAACAATTGGCAGTGTTAAATAACTGCAATATTTTGTTGTACATAAAAGTAACCAAAATTGTTACAAATTTGCAACTAACGCTGTTTTTTCTTAATTAAAACTATTTTTTAATTCAGGAAAAACTAAATCAATATCAAATATTAAAATAAAAACAAAATTTCCTTTCCAGGGTTAGATATCTGCAATGTTTTGTATACCATGAAAGTGACCAAAATGATTACAGTTTTTAAGTTTTTCTTAAATTAATCTATTTCATGACTCTTTAAGAGTTGCATTCGTATGAAAACAAAAAAATTAAATTTTCGCTTCCAGGAAAGACATATTAAAGTTGTTTTTTTATAAAAGTAACCAAAAAGACAACTAACGTTGTTTTTTACTAATTAAAACTATTTTTTAATTCAGAAAAAACAAGCTTTCTTTGAAGATTTAAAAAAATCAAAAATACGATTCCAGGGTTGGATGAACGCAATATTCTGTGGTATATGAAGGCGACCAAAATGGTTACAAGTTATAAACTTATTTTAAATAAAACTATTTCATGCTTCATTAAGTGTGACTCTTAAAAATAAACAAAAAATTAATAAATTTTCGCTTCCTTGGATGGGAAATTTAATTTTTTTATACATAAAAGTAACCAAATAAGGAACTAATGTCGTTTTATTACTAATTAAAACTATTTTTCAATTCTTGAAAAACAAATTTCGTTTTAAAATTAAAAATTTATTAAAACGACCAGGGTTGGATAACTACAATATCTTGTATTACATGAAGGTGACCAATGGTTACAAATTTTAAGATTTTTTAAATAAGAAAATTTCACTCCTCATAATAAGTTACATTGATAAAAAAAACAAGTCAAATAAAAATTTCGTTTCCATGGGTGGAAAATAGATTTTTAATACTTAAAAGTAACCGGAAAAAAACAGCTAACGTAATTTTTTTTTTACTAATTAAACCTTTTTTATAATTCCAGAAAAACAAAATTGGTATTAAATATTTAAAAACATTAAAATTTCGATTCTATGGTTGGATAACTACCATATTTTGAATCACATGAAAGTTACCAAAATGGTTGCAAATATAAAGTTTTTCTATGATAAAACCGCTTTATACATCATGAATGTTTGCATTGGTAAAACAAATTACAAAAAAATTGAAATTTCATTTTTACACGAGTGGGGAATTCATATAGTTTTTCATTCATAAAAGTAACCAAAAAAGACAACTGAAGTTGTTTTGTTTATTTTTTATTTATTTTTTGCCTAACTAAAACTGTTTTATAAATTGGAAAGAACAAAATTAGTATTTAAAGACATATGTATATGATGCCAGACGTACGTTGCTGAAGAGTACATAAGATTCGGCGCAGCCGAATATAGCACTTTTACTTGTTGTTTCTGTTTTCAGCCGCACCAGTGTGACTGAAATTAATAGCTCTACTACAACATTTCGTGTTGTGTTTGATGGATCCACCCGAACATCAAGCTGAGACTCTTTATATTAAATTCTTATTTGAGGCCCAAGTATTCAGACGAGTATTTTTAATAACTTACAAATTGTGCTATCGTGGATTCGTGAGCAATGATTGAAGTACCTAGTAATTTTGGCCAATCGTATCAGTCGTATTCAATCGTTTACTTCATAAATGTGTACCTATAAATATGAAACCCATTGACATGTTATCAAGAGGTGCTTCTGTTCATTAAGTCTCTTCGTTAAATTTATGGTTATTCGGGCCTGATTTTTAAAAATCTTTTGGCCAAAACAACCATCCCCTGTGGGTATTTTGCCTGATGAAGTGAAAACTTACTGCCTGTGAACAAAATTTCTAGAGTACATGCCTACATATATAAATTTGAAGTTGCAAATATTTGATGCAGATGAAAGTGGTACACAATTAATTTTTTGAACGATTCAAAAAATTGCTATTTTGCTGAATATAAACCACTTGCAAAAAAATAAAACAATGAATCAAGCAAATTTAAATCTTTAAACTCATTCATTCAATGAATTTGCTTAATAAGGACTGGCGGTCGCCTTCAAAAATGAAATTTCGATTATAGTGATAAACACCCAATCATAATTCCAAGAAATCACCCGATAGCTAAGTCTGTCATTAGATATTTTCATCACAAATATATGAATGGTGGTCTACAAACGCTGTTGGTAACTATCAGACTCCAGTATTAGCCAAGAGGTGGCAGAAAATAAGTAAGCAGGCTTTGCGATATCTGCATAATATGCGAAACCTTGTAACGTCGAACTATATATTTTGCTTCAATAGTTTATTAGTTGGACTATTTGGAGACTTGTTTGTAGACATATACCAGATTATTGTCCGGCAATAGTCTGCTTTTCTACCAATTAAATTTCTAAATAATTTTCCACAATTGCAACAATAAGTTGCATTGTATTAGTAATTGATGTTCTCCGGAATGCGGATTTGTTTCTGCAAAGTATATATGAAAGGTGACGTCAATACCAAGGTTTTTATGTAAATACAGTTTCTGTATGTGTACTGGTTCATAGTTGTAGCCATTTTAGTGAACACTGCAATCATTTCGAAATTTTTGAGTTAATATTTTGAAAAACTGGAGTTTTTCAAAATTATTAAAGATAATTTATTCGCTGGCCAAAGTCCTACCGCCCGCCGTGATAGCACTTCGCGTGTTATTAAGTAGAAATTGAAAGCGCTTTTGAAAGCGGTTTTAGTATGAAATCTAAAGTGTTTGGTGAAGTGAAGTTCTGGACGTAATCTGTGGAGTGGCAAGAACGTGGTTTGCCACACGCTCACATTTCAGTATGGTTGATGAATAAAATCACATCGCATGAAGTTGACAATGTTATATGTTCTGAAATTCCAGATCAAATAACTGATCCTGAATTATTTGATGTTATTGTGTAAAATATGATATATGTTCCATGCACAGCCCACGTCATATGCTTGGATACGCGAATAAGAAATCTGTTGAAGCTTTGGAAAGAACAATGAAAGATCTCCCAGATAACTCTGAGTTTTTTGGTGGTGGGTTGATTTTATTGTCAGGCGATTTTAGGCAAATAATGCTCGTCATTTTTATATCGGCAGCTGCCGATGAAATTAACGCTTGCTTAAAGTCTTCATATTTGTGGAGATTTGTTAAAATATTGAAACTCACTATCAACTTTCGTGTTCAGTTGCAGAATGATCCATCTGCTGATAAGTTCTCTAAGCAATTGCCGAAAATTGGGAATGGTGCAATGCCTATTGATGACACTGGATTGATAACATTGCCAAATGATTTTTGCCGTTTCGTACAGTCAAAAGAGGAATTTATTTAATGTGTTTTCACTCACATAACACAACAATATACATGCCATGCATGGTTGAGTACCAGAGCAATTTTAGCGGCAAAGAACAAAGATGTTACTTAATTAAACATGGCTAAACAATTAAAGATTCCTGGCGAAGAAATGTTGTACAAGTCTGTCGATACTGTTACCAATGAAGATGTTTTGAATTATCCAACAGAAGTTTAGAATTCGTTGGACTTACCAGGATTGCCTCCGCATAATCTCCAATAGAAAGTTGGAGCCACTATTATTATGCTTCTTAATATCAATCAACCCCGTTTGTGGAATGGCACAAGAATTGCTATTAAAATGTTGATGGCTTATGTAATTGAAGCTACTATTTTTACTGAACAATTAAAAGGCGAAGATGTATTCATTCCACGTATCCCAATGATTCCGTCTGATATACCATTTGAATTTAAACGACTTCAGTTTCCTGTTCGCCTTGCGTTTGCGATTACCATTAATAAGGCGCAAGGCCAATCTTTAGAATTGAATTCAGTGTATCCAGTTTTCTCACATAGACAGTTCTATGTAGCCTGTTCGCGCGAATTACGATACTACTATAAAGCTTCAATAAAAAAAAACACAACTTATTTCTTGCACCACTGAATAACTACTACTTTATTTTATTAAATCTTTTATAATGATAACTTATTGCATAAATACAAAAAATGCTTAGTATTAACAATTGCTTTTTATTTAATAAATGATAACTTATTGCCTAAATACAAAAAATGCTTAGTATTAACAATTGATTTTTATTTAGTAAATGATAACTTATTGCCTAAATACAAAAAATGCTTAATATTATATTTCCACAGAAGTGTTTAATAGTCTGATTTTATATTTTTAATAAAAATGTAGTTTAAATTATGTCAATTGGATTTCCTGTTAATTTTATTAATTTCTTATTTGCTGGTTTGCTTTATTTAAATTTCCAGATAATTTTATATTCTTAATAGCTGATACAAATATTCTGCCTTGGTGGTTTGATGGGTGGTTGTGTTGATGTCGTTGCGGTGGTTTCCGTAACTCCTCCCCCTTAGAGTATAGTGACGGCCACAAGGAAAACGTAGGGGCTGGAACGTCAAAAGAGTAATTTGGGATGTATCTGATGTTGGATTTTTATACCCTTCACAAAAATGTGAAAGGGTATATTTAGGTTTGTCATTCCGTGTGTAATTTCTTCGATATCAATATGCGATCCCATAAAGTATATATATTTCGGATCCTTATGAATAGCGATGACGATTGAGCGATGTCCGTCTGTCTGTACGTGAAATCGGTTTTCCCAAGCCCCCAGAAGAGCTAGAGACTTCATTTTTGGACTGATCGATTGGAAGTGAGCTAACTTAGAGTGGTATTGAAATTCAGAAAAATCGGAAGGACGGTTCCAGAGCTGGGAAGCTTACACCTATTTCTAGACGCAAAATTAACACCAAAAACCGATTATTTTTTTGCTTATTTGAAAATTGAACCTATTTCATGCCTTGGGACTCCTCAATTGTCCATTTAAAACTAAAAAAAAAAAATTTTCCAGGGATGGGATATTAAAAAAATTTTTTTTTTAGTACATTCAGTGTTTTGTGGTACATATAATAAATAAAATGTTTAAAAATTTAAAGTTTTTCTTAAATAAAACCGTTTTTGGTGTAATGAAGATTTGCATCGATGAAAAAAATTAAAAAATTTAAAGTTCCCATCCAGGGTTAGGAAATTCCAATTTTTTTTTATGCAATAAGCTAACCAAAAATCAACTGACGTCATTTTTCCTGGTTAAAATTACTTTTTATTTCGGCAAAACGAAACTGGTATTAAAAATTAAAAAAAAAATCAAAATTTCGATTCCAGGGTTCGGTACTGCAATATTTTGTAGTACATGAAAGTAACGAAAGTAGTAACAAATTTGTAATTTTTCTTAAATAAAACCGCTTTATACATCATGAAGACTTCCATTGGTAGCAAATAGTTTTAAAAAATTAAATTTTCGATTCCATGGATCGGAAATTGAATATTTTTTTTGCACATTCGGTATTTTGTGGTACATAAAATAATTAAAATGTTTAAAAATTTGAAGTTTTTCTTAAATAAAACCGTTTTATACATCAGGAAGATTTGCATAGATGGAAAAAAAATTAAAAATTTAAAAATTCTTATCCAGGGTTAGGAAATTTTAATATATTTTGTACATTAAAATAACTAAAAATCAACTAACGTCGTTTTATCCTGGTTAAAATTATTTTTTGTGTTGGTAAAACCGAATTGGTATCAAAATTTAAAAAAAAAACTAATTTTGATTCCAGGGCTCGAAAACTGATATATATATATTGTAGTACAAGAAAGTGACAGAAATGGTTACAAATTTGCAGTTTTTCTTAAATAAAACCACTTTATACATCATGAAGACTTGTATGGGTAAAAATTATTTTAAAAAGTTTTAATTTTCGCCTCCAGGGATCGGAAATTGAAATATTTTTTGGGCACATTCGGTATTTTGTGGTACATATAATGACTAAAATATATAAATATGTTAAGTTTTTCTTAAATAAAACCGTTTTTGGTAACATGGACATTTGTATGGATGAAAAAATATTTTGTATTTAAAGTTCCCATCCAGGGTTAGGAAATTTGAATTTTTTAATACAATAACATAACCAATAATCAATTAACGTCGTTCGTCTTGGATAAAATAATATTTTATTCTGGCAAAACAAATTTGGTATCAAAAATTTAAAAAAAATCAAAATTTCGTTTTCAGTGTTGGATACTGCAATGTTTTGTAGTACATGAAAGTGACAAAAATTGTTACAAATTTTAGTTCTTCTTATATAAAACCGCTTTATACATCATAAAGACTTGCATTGGTAAAACATTATTTTAAAAAATTTAGTTTTCGTTTCCAGGGGTGGGAAATGTTGTTTTTTTGGTACATTCGGTATTTTGTGGTACATATGGTAACTAATATGTTTAACAATTTTAAGTTTTTCTTAAATAAAACCATTTTTGGTGTCATTAAGATTTGCATTGATTAAAAATAAATTTAAAAATTTAAAGTTTCCATCCAGGGTTCCGAAATTTAAAATTTTTTTATACAATACATAACCAAAAATCAATTAATGTCGTTTTTTTCCAAGTTAAAATTGTTTTTTATTTCGGCAAAACATAATTGGTATTAAAAATTTAAAAAAAATAAAAATTTTTATTCCTGGGTTGGATACTGCAATATTTTGCATAACATGAACGTTACCAAAATG
The DNA here is from genome assembly GCA_963675445.1 of Linnaemya vulpina. Lineage (NCBI taxonomy): Eukaryota > Metazoa > Arthropoda > Insecta > Diptera > Tachinidae > Linnaemya > Linnaemya vulpina. The sequence goes on along the minus strand of OY776277.1, from coordinate 64,414,362 downwards.
GTTAAAAATTTGTACTTTTGCTTAAATAAAACCGCTTTACACATTATGCTAAAAAAATTTTTTTAAATTAAAATTTCTTTTCCAAGGGTGGGGAATTTGGAATATTTTTTTTAAGTAACCAAAAAACGCAACTGAAGTTGTTTTTATTTTTTGCTAACTGAAACTATTTTATAAGTTAGAAAGCAGACGTACGTTAGTGAAGGGTATATAAGATTCGGCACAGCCGAATATAGCACTTTTACTTGTTTTATGATGTAAATGATAATAGTGAATATGATGCTCAATAAACAGATTGTTAAGAGTATACTGTTGCTTTTCCTTGATGTTAACATAAAGTTTTCTATTTGGTAGTTTCTCAATTTGTCGAGGCTTAACTTGTCAGTTATAGTTTTTGCCTTGATTTCGGAATAGGTTGTAAATGGTAGTGAAGATTCATCTCTGTATATCATCGGCATATCTCTGTAGTTTTCACCGTTGATGTTGACTGTACAGTTGTTGTAGTAGAGAAGTGTTGTACCATCAGCTTCGTATGGATCGTAGCTGCAACTTGTTGTGACAACAGTTTTGTTTGCGTTGATGAAAAGAATGTAGTTCGGTTCAGGTTGTATAATCAGGTTTATGTTGCCAACATCTTCTAGGTCACACAAAGCATCTGTGTTGTTCATTATTCTTGCGATGCAGGTGGTTTTATTTTAATTTTCTTTGTGTTATTTAAGGGAAGTGGAGTAATGTGGAATAGTTCATAATTGTCTATTGATATGATAGGTATTTGTATATTGAATATAATATTTGAATTATTGTAGTATGCTTGTAGTCCAAGTAGTTCATATATTTGCTCTTTAGAGCTGATCTCTATTGACTGATTTTCCATATATTTATGAATTTCCTCTAGTTCTGCGGTGCTTAGTATGAACTTAGATATCACATTTAATTTTGCTAGAATAACTGCTTCAGCAATGTTAGCTAAGTGGTTATTTAAAAGATCTATGTTATAATTGATTTGACTAATGTATTGAAGTTCAAAAAGTTGGTCATCTTCTTTTAATATTTTATTGGCCACTTTGTTAATATAGTTCTCTATAGTAACAAAGTCTTGTTCTTTGTTTATGTGTTCAGTGACGCTTTGTAGTCTATTTTGCATAATCGAGTTCAATTGGTTCTGATTTGTCAGTACTGTCTCGACAAGTGTTGTATTCGTTCTAATGTCTTGTATTTGTTTGTTAATAGAAAGTGCGTCATTGCTGTCCATGTTGCCTGTTATAAACTTGATGGCGGTGCCAAGTCCATTTAATAATCCGCGTTTATGCCGTTTATATGGCATAAGTGTTTATATTTTGCTTTCTAGTTCCTGAAGTTTTAACCGAGTTACTTTTGTGTAGCTTGTAAATTTGTGGGTTTGCTCAAATGTCGAGATAGTATTTTTTTTATTGTTAGCGTGTTTTGCGTATTCTTCGAGGTTAATAATGTGTATAAGATTATTGTAGTTTGTAATTATTCTTGTAGGGCCTAGTCGGAATCTAACTACTTTCTGTTGTTTATTTATTTTTTGTATGTCCACCGTTTGAGAAAATATTATTGGTATCCTGCAGATAGAGAGGTATACTAGTTAGATATTTTTGGTATTTTGTGTATTTTTTAAAATTTTGATTTGTGAAATTTTTTTTTTTCTATCTGTAACTATCGTTACTTTGTTATTACTTTTGACTTTGTGTTTTGTGAATCTAGGTGTAATTTTATTGCGTTTCGCTTCTTTTCTAAATATTGTTTGATTTTCCAGGTTTTCGGGTTCTGTACGGTTTTTGTTGAGTTTATCTATTCGGAAATTTGTTTCTTTTTGCAGTTTTTCTTTAATGCGTGGGTACAAGGTGTTTTGAAATTCGTTAAGTTTTGTTAGGTATTCGTGTTCGTTATTAAATGTGACTGTGTTATTAAATTTGAAGGTTCTACCGAAAAATAATTCGAAAGGGGTTAATTTAGTAGCAGAATATATTGAATTATTGTAAGTTATTAGGGTTTCTGTCAGTATATCCTCATGGTCTTCACTAAGGTGATTTTGTTTCCTGGTAGTTGTTATGATTCTGTATATTTCAGTTAAAGTGGAGTGTAGTCTTTCAACAGGAGCGTTGCTCGTACTCTGTTGAAATGAGGTAATATGTGGGTTAATTTGGAACTGTCTACAAAAGTCTTTAAAAATATTTCCCTAAACTCGGAGCCCTGGTCAGCAACTATTTTTCTTGGGATACCGTATAGATTAATAAAATTTTTGAGAGATTTTAGTATACAAACAGTATTTCTAGATGACAGTGTGTATGCTGCCGCATATTTTGAGAATTTGTCAATTACTCTTAAAATTTGTTTGTTATTTATGCTGTAAATGTTTATGTGTAAGATATCTAGTGGTTTCAAGGGGGTTTCTGGTTTTTCGAATATTGGCTTCGGGGGGTTCCTGTCATATTTAAGGGTTTGGCATTTTTCGCAGTTGTTTATTGTTTGTGTTATTTTATTTTTCATGTACGGGAAATAGAATTCTCTTTTGAGGTTAAGTAGTGTTTCGTTAATACCGCGGTGAGTGTTATTTTGATGGTAGGTTTTAATTAGTTTTTCCTGTTTATCTGTGTCTGTTATATCTTCTAAAATTTCTGTACATCGTATTAAACGGAACATTTTGCTATTTGAAAAGAAATTGGAATAAACAGATTGGATTATGCGAAAAGTGTCTTCGACAGCGAATATAGCGGACAATTTATTTGGATTAAGAAATTTTTTGAAAATATCTGTTATTATTTCTTCTGTATATAAGGGTTTCCGAAATATACGACGTTGTTTATTTTTAACTTGCGTTATTACCAACATTTCTGGAGTATTTGATGATTTTTCAAAAACAAGTTGCAAATTAAATTCGTTTAAGGGTTTTTCTGAAATGTGTATACCGTCATTCAAATTTTCTTCTGCTGAATGTACGGTGCTACCAGAACTACCTTGGATTGAAGCTGTATCATTTAGGTTTACATCTATTAGTTTGGGTGTATCTATCCTTTTTCTGCTCAAAGCGTCAGCATTTGTATTTAATTTCCCTTTCTTATAAATTATCTCGTAATCAAATTCTTCGAGTTTAAGGCGCCATCTGATTAATTTCGAATTTGGCTCTTTTAAACTCATTATCCACGTAAGAGGTCTGTGGTCAGTTATAATAAAGAATTTTCATCCAAACAGGTAAGGACGAAAGTATTTAGTAGCCCATACTATTGCTAGTAACTCCTTTTCTATTGTTGAGTAATTGCATTCGGAGTCTGATAATGTTCTACTGGCATAGCAAATGGGCTTATCATTTCCAATACGTCCCTGTGAAAGTATTGCCCCTAGTGCAAAGTTACTTGCATCTGTAGTTAAAATAAGGGTATTGCAAAATAGGGTCGTTGGTTAAAATTGATTTACAGGTTTCAAATGCGTTTATATATTTGTCACTAAAATCAATTTTTTTTGCCTTTCTTTAGGCATTCTGTAAGAGGTTTGGTTAGTTTAGAAAAGTCTTTAATAAATTTTCGATAATACCCTACTAGGCCAATAAAGCTTTTAATTTCTTTTTGGGTTTGAGGTATTGGAAAATTTTGTATTACCTTGATCTTTGCGGGATTAGGCTTATGCCATCTGTAGAAATGATATGACCGAGAAAATTTGTCTCTTTGTGGAGGAATTCCGACTTATCGGGTTGAATTTTAAAGTTGGCCTGTCGAAGTTTATCGAAGACCATTTGAAGGCTTTGTATATGTTCTTGCAGGGATGTAGAAAAGATAATTATGTCGTCTAGGTAAATTAGGCATATTTTACCTATAAGTTCGCCTAGAACATTATCCATGACCCTTTGAAAGGTCGATGGTGCATTTTTAAGGCCGAAGGGCATTCTTACGTATTCGTAATGTCCACCTTCTACCGTAAATGCGGTTGGAATATCTTTTTCCTGCATCTCGATTTGGTGAAAGCCGCTTGCTAAATCCAGTGTAGTGAAATACAGGCATTTCCCTAATTTATCCAGGATTTCGCTTATATTAGGCAGGGGACACCTATCAGATATTGTTTTCTCGTTTAATTTCCTATAGTCTATTACTAGACGCCATTTTTGTTTGCCAGTAGCATCTAGTTGTTTGGGTACAATCCAAACTCGAGCACTCCACGGAGAGTAGCTTTGGCGAATTATTCCCTGATCTAACATATCTGTTATTTGGCGTTGGACTTCAGCTTTGTGTACATGTGGGTATCTATATGATTTAGTATGTATGGGGATGTCGTCTGTTGTTGTTATTTTGTGTTTTATTTTGTTAGTGAATGTTAATTTTGTGTTTTCTTTAAAAAATATGTCCTTGTAATTACGGCAAAGTCTAATTAGTTGTAATTTTTCTTCGTCATTTAAGTGTTCGGTTCTAAGTACTTCTGAAATATCGACATCTTCACAATTTGCTATTTGGTTTGTCTCAAAATTAAAGATTTCTACATAATCTTGAGTGTTATATGCAGTGACTTTAAATGGCTGTTCTATGAATAAAGTTTGGTTTTCGTCTGAAATGTTAATAACTTCAAGAAGACTTTTCGAATTCTCTGCGAAGTATATACCTTCTGGTATATAAAGAGAATCAGTAATATGAGTTCTTTTTACATGGATATCTCCACTCTGTACATCTACTGGGATATTTTTTATAACCTTCGAATTATTAGGTATAACATGTTTTCCCGAAGAAAAATTAGGCTTAAACTCTATAGGAATCACTGCATTCTTTGTCACGACCTTATTATTCTCTAAATCTATCTTGGCTTCTAAATGTGACAAGATGTCGAGACCGATGAGTCCATCGAAATAATTGTGAAAGTTAAATAAAGGAAATCTTAATTCCCCTGGTTGATTAAATTCCACAAAAGTTTGAAGTTTTACTTCTTTGTCTAGTTCGTATTTATTTAGAATTGTTGTTATTATAATAGGCTTACACGGCGTTTGGTCTAATGGGTTTATATATTTTGGGTTTATAAACGATGAGGAGGCTCCGGTGTCAATTAGAAATTTGAGGGGTTTTCCAAATGGGGACGAAATGTTAATGTATCCTAACTCAAATCCATGTTTATTAATGTCTAGGTATCCTGTCGTTGGTTCGAGGCAAGGTTGTGAAAATTTGGGCTGTCCTCAATATTTAAGCGATCCCGTTCTAATTCGAGGTATCGATCCAAATTCTGGTGACCTGAGGTTGGTGGACATGGCTCTATAGTATTATATTTTGGAAGTTGAATAATTCTCCTCTTTTATATTGGTTTCCGGCTGTTCTCATTGTTTGGTCTGTTTTGAATGACCTCTGGGTTATGGTGGGTATTTGGGGTTTTATATATCCAGAACTTACATTCATAGGTTCAGGCTTATTATAAGTCCTAAATGTATTTCCTCTAAATGCATTTTGACTATAGTTCTGATTTGAAAAGTTATTGTTAGTTCTATGCTGTAAGGGATGGGGGTTATAACTAACTAATTCTTTTGATTGTTGGGGCCGTGTATATTGTTTGTTGTAAGCTATCTGGTTCTGGGGTGGAAAAGGTGTGAATCTATTATTGTACTTGTTTCCACTATAAGAAGGATAGTTATTAGGTCTGGGTTGCCAATTGGGTTCAATTCTACCGGGGTTTGCTTTCATATAAAATATATTTTGTTCCTTAATGCATAAGGAGAATGCTTCTGTTAAAGAGTCTGGTTTGGATGCTCTTATAGTAGAGCCTAGAGGTTCTCTTAAACCAATTAGGAAACTGTTCAGACACATTTCAGAGTAGAGGTGCCTTTTTTATTTGACTACCCTTTCGTCGCGTTCGTGTATTTGAATATTATTGAAAAGGGATGCTTGAATTTCTATTATCTCGCTGTAAAATTTTTCTACATTATTAAATTTCTTACATATTAAGGACTTCATTGGCTTGTCCAACAATTTTGTTGCGGATAGCACGCAACAGGATCTGACCTTGTGGTGTCGCATCGTAAGCTCTAATGTGAGGTAAAATTTCTTCAACATTATTAATGAATTCGTTTAGTAACCGCGGATTGCCTTCATATGTTGGCAGATCCTTGATTGCATCAGGGATGCGAAGTGATTCAAATGACGGAAAATTTGGAATGGTGATCAATGGAGGTTGTTCATTTGGTAGGTTAGACATATTGGTTTGGAGTGATATACCCGTTAATGTGGAATTTTCAGGTATTGAATTTAAGCTTTTGCTTTTAAATAATCCACTTAAAGAGCTTGGATACGGGTTAAATGAGATATTTTTAGTTGATTTTTGTTTGCTCATTTACAAGCACCGCACGGTGAACTATTGGTTAATTCATTTCTTATTTTTGTTTTTATGTATGTATTGAAAATCAATCACTTGAGTCGGGTTTTATATAATTTGGTTAAAGCAGGCAATAATTAAAATATAACACCATAGATAGATTCAATTTTTCCTCCCTTTTTTTTTATTTTTAATTAATTAATATGTGTATATGTAAGGTAACAGTTCTTATTGTTTCTCTTTTATATGTATTTTTATAATATTCTCTAATTCCGCCTACAATGTTTTATGTCTATTGTTGGCTAAATTTGTCGGGATATGTCGCTGTATAGATATTCCCTCTATACTTCTGTCATCAATGTCTTTAACAAGGATGGACTTCCAACTTCAATTTAGTCGCATAAAACTTATTTAAAATTTTTTATAATATATGTATATATATAAGTATTTATTATTTTATTTATTTGTATTTAAAATTTTCATAAGCTTTTCCACTATTCCTTTATTATTTTGTTATCTTTTTTTTTATTTATTATTTACTCTTTTAACCTGGAGGGTCTGGCTTTTTGCTACAGAATCGCAGATTTGAGTTTTATTTATAACTGGAGGGTCCTTCGATAGGAATCGCAGTTTATGTTTAGTATGTTAAGGCTGTACAAGCCTATTATTTATTCATATAATTTTTTGTGTTTATTTTGGCTGTGCATACATATGTGCAAGCATTACTTATTATTTATTTATATTAAACACACATTACAATTTTCGCTTACCAAATCAAGATTATTGTGAAGAGCATTTTTGGTCCCTGGTGATGAGGAGTTAAAGCTCGCCGATTTCGTGTTGTTTATTTCTTCCAGACTTCCTTCGATATTTCCTCGAAGTTGTTTTGGTCGATCCTATACCTTTTTCTGTGATATTCCTTCACAGTTATGTAGGTTAACACTTCACAGAAATCGTTCACTCAGGTCTACACCGACTGCGCCAATTACTTTACTACTATAAAGCTTCAATAAAAAAAACACAACTTATTTCTTGCACCACTGAATAAATACTACTTTATTTAATTAAATCTTTTATAATGATAACTTATTGCCTAAATACAAAAAATGCTTAGTATTAACAATTGATTTTTATTTAGTAAATGATAACTTATTGCCTAAATACAAAAAATGCTTAATATTATATTTCCACAGAAGTGTTTAATAGTCTGATTTTATATTTTTAATAAAAATGTAGTTTAAATTATGTCAATTGGATTTCCTGTTAATTTTATTAATTTCTTATTTGCTGGTTTGCTTTATTTAAATTTCCAGATAATTTTATATTCTTAATAGCTGATACAGCTATTCTGCCTTGGTGGTTTGATGGGTGGTTGTGTTGTTGGCGTTGTGGTTGCGGTGGTTTCCGTAACTCGCGTTGGTAAAATATCGATTTTGTATATTTACACCGAAAATGGAAAAACAACAAATAAGCAAAAAACACATGCAAACTTGTTTGAAGATCTTTACAGAAAATTCTACTTTCATATCAAAACTTTGTTAATGATTGAGCTACAATATTTATGTGCGTATGTAATTTTCTTTTGCTTTACATGATGAATGCAAGTGAGAATAAATAAAACAATTTAATATCTAGAAGACATTTTAAAAGTTTACGATTTTTTATTCGTTTTAGAGCAAATTTGGCGGGGAAAATGATTAATTCCTGAAGAAGATTACACAAGAATCTTTATATATGTATGCGACCGTAATATTGAAAGCTCAGTTTTTTAGATCAGTGTAATCCAAATCTTCATCAAGGCACATCTATACTAGGTATACTCAGTTGGCAACCCTGCAAAAAATATATGTAGTGGATTCGCCTTGATATGTATTTTGTTTGTGTAAAAAATTTTCGTCTGTCAAATGGACTTGACAAGTAAAACATAAGAAAAATGGCGATACAGAAGAAAAAACAACACAGACATCAACAGACACTAAATGAGAAAAATGCAAAGTGTCTATTTCAAGGTGTTTATTTATAAAATGTTTGTGCAGAAGTATGAAATTATTATTTACATATTCACTGCTGCATGAAATTGGTGCTTATAAGGGTAAGCTTTTGTAAATACATATAATAATATAAGATATATAAAAGTACAATTTAATTAGTTCTGTCGGAGTTCATTCTGCAAGTTGACTAGACTACGGTTCACATATTTTCTGCTCTTATGAAAGAATCGGACACAAATTTTTCATCTACAATTGCTACAAATAGCTCTAAACATGTCTCCTTCTAAACCTAAAGAAATGAAGTTGTTGCAACGTTCTAACAATCAAGAATCAATGACATTGAACAACTCGTCTTTAGATGAGATGCCGGCAACATTTCAGCCAATTCTGGTGGTTTTACGCAAGCCACAAAATGACTATCAGTCTGACAATTATACAGCACCCATAGCCAATCAAGCTATAAAAATTGTAAGAAGGCTAACTAAATCTACTGAAATCCATAATAATGGTGTACGTCCGAGGCAGCCTATAAAAACTTTACATCAAAGAGAACAAGAACCCAGAAGACGAGAACAACGGTGAATATACCTTATTTTTTATATAACAGTTTACGAAATATTTGTTTCTTGTTATTCTACATATATGAATACATTACGTGTTAATGCCATGGATACCGCATCTTTCGGCGCTTGGAACAACGATCCCTCTCCTTTAAAGAATTTTTGCTTGCACACTGTACAAACACGCATTGTTTTATAAGTTCACAAAATTTTTTTAAATAAAAACTATTGCTTTTAATAATAATAAGCAAATCGATTATATATTATACATAAATAACTCTTGTTTTCTTAGCAATTTTCACAAAATTCATTTTTGTTTTTGAACTCTTCACAAATTTTTCTTTTTGGCGCAAAGACTAAAAACCAGATTTTGACAAGCGAGTTCAAGGCGAAAGAAGAAGATTTTTACCAACGAGTTCAAGGCGAATTGTATCAGCTGTTCGCCATTTTGCATATTAAGGTCACCTAGTATAGATGCGCCTTGATCTTAATTTTCTGTGCACAACTGTGCCACAAAAACAATTAAAAAAAAACTCACACGGACACTTGTTCTCTTCTATTTCAGTTTGATTTCACTCGTTAACTGAGTGTTAACGAGTGCACATGTGCGGACTAGAGCTGAAAACCCACAGAAAACACAGAAAACTCAAAAGTGACAGTTCATTTTGGCCCGTATCAGCTTTTGCCTAACGATAGTGCAAACGAGTACAAAATATGTATACGCAAAGCTGAAATAATATGTTAGAAGAAATCGCTATATATAGGCATCTCTAAACATATGTTTTACAATTTACGCAAATAATGGGGGTTGAAAATTCAACAAAAATTTCGTTTAGTTAAAAAATTGTGAATAAATAATAAAAACAAGTGTTGAGTGATTAAGAGACAATATTAAACTGTTTATAAACATTAAAAGAATATATCAAAAGTCCTAATTTGTGGCTGGCGGTCAATACCGTAGGAAATCAACATAAAAATGAGCCAAGATTCCCAAAGGATTGAAATTCTTGTAAATTACATTTGTTTTTAATTTTTATTAATGTTAGTGCTCAGAAAAGTAATTGTTAATGGTTTAAAAACTGTTAAATGTTTTTAAAATATAAATCGTCGCACTGATCATCACGTAATCAACCTGGATACATATATTAAATGGGACTATGGGAGGCGAAACAAGTGCTTAGTGCATGCTAATAGATGGCTAAGCCGCTAAAAAGGCATGCTCACAGGCGTAATGAGAACCTTAAACTATAAATTAAGCCGGGAATGAGAGTTTCATTGAAGTCACAGAAGATCGCATCAAAAAAATCAATTTCTAATCAGAGGTACGACTTAAGTTGAACTGCTGCAACAAAATTGGAAATTCCACAGACTTAGAAGAAGGCGGTAGGTATGTATTATTTATTTTTAGCAAAAGTTATGCTTACAATAGATCCTTTATAAAATTTACTTATATACAATTTACTATTCCATATGTTTCCGTACTAGGCTTGCGTTGACTTCAATGAGCATTTGCACAAAACTACTGGTAATTTCCAACAGATACGTGTGCCTATTCTAAACCCCGATGTTACTGTAGCTTCGAATCCTTCATGTTTCCCAGTCCTTCTAAATATATTATTTTTTAACTGATAATTTGCTGTATAGATGTAAAGGTATTTATGTTTGTCAACATATTTATTTATTTAAAACAAATAAGAACAATTTTCTTTTATCGTTTATGAAATAGTGTTTTTCCAACCTGAGCGCCTTTGTAAATTTTAGTGACAAATAAGAAAATTGGAAACCAACATTATGAAAATAAATTTTTGGTTATAGCACAAGTCATGGAAAACCTGCAGAATGAATGTTAGACTGTTTCATAACTTGCATAAAGATCTAAAAGCAATTGGTAAACTGCATATCAGAGAAACGAAAGGATTGTATAGGAATAAGCAAGAGTGTATATAATGTAAGTATTATTCTGTTATAAAAAATGTGAAACTTATAAATGTAATCTCTATCAGATTAATGGTTTGTTAAACCTAATTTAAAAGTATTAATTGAAATTTCTATATTTCTTTTAGGGTCACAATGTCTACAAAGAATTCGCTAAAGAAAAAGGTTATTGGAAACAAATCTGAAAGTAGCTGGAAAACATTAGAGTCGAAAATTGTTAAAGTAAATGCAATTGTGATGGTTTTAAGATTCAAAATTTATACGTATAAAAAATATTGATAAACACCATGCAGTAATGTTCTTAAATTTATTTTACTCTCAATAAAAATTCAAGTTCTTTAAAATGTACTACTAAATTTTATTTATTTATTAACAAATCTTATTGATATTGTGTAGGTTTCCACACTACCATAGAGGTACTACACTCAGTGCGTTGCCAATTTTTTTAAATGGCTGGCTTCCCCAATAGGCCTAAACCATTTTTTTCTCAACATGTTCCGGGACAAAAAGCAAAGCCATATATCCTACATAAAAGCACACGAACTTAGAGTTTTACCCTATGTTCCGATACAAACATTCATATAAATTATTTTTCTCTCACTTTAATTAATTTAAAAACACACATATTCTTCCTACCATTTTTATATTCACTTGATCACTGGTGGAAAGGAGGAATAACTTCACCGCACTAATATCACTATTTTATATTATACACATCACACAAAATATACGTCGTATAATTCGGAAACAAATTCCTAATTCTCTATACCATTTGCATATCGTTGGCTCCTGAAAAATAAAAGTGTTTTAGATATTATTAAATTTATATATGTATAAGAAAAATTTACTTACATATTTTTGCTGCTACCACCACCGATTTTTTTGTTTTTGTGTGCTTTTTTGGCATTTCACACAATTGGTAATTCGTGGACGAAAGAGTAGATAATGTTTCACCCATAAATTACCAATTTCAAGCACTAAATCTTACGATAATTTAATTACTTTCAATTTTTCACCAATAATCCTGCCAAAAAATTTTAACTTTTTGTAAACAAAAATATGTCATTTTCTATCGACAAGAAAAAGAAAAGAGACAGCAAGCAAAGAAATTTGCTATCCCTCTCGCAACATCGATCGAAAACATTACCACTACATACACAGTTGTCATGTCTAAATAGTTTATGTGAAAAACTATCATAGTTTCGATAGTTAAAAAAAAACTATCGATACTATCGAACTTTTTTTATACATATGTATTTTATAGTAAAATTTAAAAAAAAAATTAGAGTTGCACTACCAATTTCTTTTAAATGTATTTAAACTGTATTTTCTTATTGTAAATTCTAGTAAAAAAGTATATATATAGTATATAAGTATATAGGCTATTTATCCTTTTGACCTACATATTACTGTCCATAATTGACCTATTAATTTAAATAAAAGACACACATTGAAACATATATTTTATTTAGGTATGTTATTTATTATATCATAAAAACAAAAATATTTCATCACATTTTTTGGTTTTAAAGTAATTGTGTGAGCAAAATTAAATAATATTACATAAATGATTGCAAAACAAAAAAAAAATTATATATATCAGTATAAAGAGAAATAAGTAGTATACAAAAAAAATGTTTTTTTTTTTTAAGTCAACTCGTACATGAGTTTAAAAAAAAAAAATTTCATTTAAAGCTGATAACAAAAATTTTTTTTAAAGGAGTTTAAGTAAATGTTTGTTGCTTTTTTAATTGTATAAAAAAATGGCGTATTTTAAGGCTTTGCCTTATATCTTCTACATTAAACTAGTAGTAGGAACTTAAAAATAAAAAAACGAAACATACTAAGGTAATATGACAATACAAAAAAAAAAAAAGTTCATCACATATTTTAAATAGTTTTAAACAAATCCTTTACAAAACAAATAAAAAATTTAATAAAGCTGTTAACTTAAGATTAGGGGCCAAATCAAAGGATCCTGATAGACTAACCTTTAATAATGTTAATTAAAATTACAAAATGTCGTTTAAAGTCTTTCGATAACTAGTGAGACGATTTGGACCCAGTTTTTAAAATTAACATAAAAAGTAAAACATACATACTATATACATATGTAAAAATAAAAATTTTAATCAATAGAGATCATAAAAAAGCGTTAACTTAACTTGTAGTATTAGTTTAACCAATCATTTTTAATAATAAACAAAAGTTTGTCGACTGTTTTTGGTTTTAGGCAAGCTCTACGGTCTGAAATAATTGATCCAGTTTTACTAAATATTCTTTCAGATTCCGTAGAAGTTGCCGGAATACATAAATACCTTAGGGCACAGCTTTTAACCATTGACATATTATCTGCAACATTATGTAAATAATGAAACTTATTATTTCTTTTTATTTCCTTAATTTACTTCTTACCTTCAATTACTGCAGTGGTTCACTATGCATTAGAGAGTTTTCATTTTCTAGGTATTGTCTATAAAATATTATAGCGTCTACTTGGTGAGTTCTTACTCTGGTTACTATTTTGTTTCCAACAAATTTATAAAGGATGGCTGTGGCACAGACTTTGGAATGGACTTAGAGGTTGAAGGTTCTATGTTTTCTACAAGCGTAGTATTTTTCCGGCTTATGAAGCTTAACTCATTTTTTGAAATTTGAGCCCCATTATCTGCATTATTTGCTGATAAAAATCCTTCCTTTTTGAACCGAGGGTCTAATAATGTTCCCAGCGAAGTTTGGTTTGTTGCTACTTCAAATGGGGTCAATAGCTCTTTTAAATCACTAAGTACTGTTATGTCATCTGCTGTAAGAGAAGTCGGTGCTTTTGGCGTTGCTAATAAAACTTTTGAAATGTAGCTATTTGTAATTAATATCCTTTCAACAATCCTCAAGGCACTGTTCCATCTGGTGGGTACTTCTGGAGGTAGACTATATGGTTTTTCCCTTCATTGTTCAGCATTAAATTTCTCATAAGCAACCGCGCTGCTTTAAAAAATCGTTACAATTCTTTTACATTTTGATAAAATTTCTCTTAAACTGTTTTCTTTTAAACAATCCTGCACCACAAGATTTAACGCGTGTGCAAAACAAGGCAGATGTCTTTTTTGCAACAGGTCGCATGCCTTGATCGTAGTACAGTCGTTATCAGTAACTATACATGTTACTTTCGACATCACACTCCATTCTTCCAGCACATCTTGCAAAGTTTCTGATATATTTTCAGCATTGTGCTTAGTAGTAGTTAAAAGTTTTTGAGTCGACAAAATAGCAGTATGCACTAAAAATTCTTCTGAGATAAAATGGAAAGTGACAGTGAGGTAACCCTCATTTGCACGCGACGTCCAACAATCTGTTGTAATTGCACAAAACTCTATTTTATTCAAAATCAATTGCAACTTTAACTTAATTTTATTGTACAATTCAACCATCATTTTATTTTGAAGCGTTGTGCGTGAAGGCAGGACCATTTTACAAAATTTTGGAAAACTTTATCTTCCACAATGCTGAACGGCTGAACGTCAATGGCGATCATAGACATGAGAGCTCTGTCAAGATTTTTCTTACTGTCTGTTTCTGGGCCGTATGGTTTTTCCACTTCTTTATATGTATGTAGGGTGTGTTCTTTTAAGATGGTCTTGTAAGTTAGTAGTATTTCCACTAGTTTTATAAATTTTGCCACAAAAACGGCATTTAGCACAATTTTTTTCTTTCGAAGCTTCAAAATAAGTCCATATATCTGAATTCATCCTACGTACCTTGCTTGGAACAACCTCTTCACAAAAAAGTATTGTTATAGTACTTACTCTTTGATTTTTGTAGAAACTTCTCCATTTTTTTAAATTTTTACTTTTAATTTAAATAAATTTGTATTTTACACAAATGTTAATAGCAAAATAATATACAATTTTTTTTTACAACGTCTTTGTATGTTTTATGCACTTTATAGATTGCAGCGTCATGTGTATAAAGATAACGAAGACAATTAAATTGCCTTCGGCAATTAGCTGCTGTACCTGGATTAACGTAGCCGCTGCCGCATGATAAATGTAGCTAAGTTTGAATAAATTTTTTAGCCGAAGAAAATGAGTTAATTTAGGAAACACTTTTTTAAAAATTTACCTGATCTTATGTTACTCTAAGTAAAAGCAAACATGTTATTTCTAAAGACAAATTAAAAAATACATACAAAAATTGACCGGCGGCGAAAAGCATGCGTTGAATGAATATGCTTTTAAAATTGTCCGATAGTATTGCTGTCGATAGTCGCACCATCGATAGTCGGTCAAAAATAAAACTATCGATACTATCTATAGTACTATCGATTGTTTTGCAGCTCTAGTCCGGATGCTTACTGCTTTTTTTCAGCTTTATTGTTTTTTTCAGCTTTGATTTAATTTCAAAATAAACCAGCAAACAAAGCAAACTTTTTCCCACTTAAAATTTATTTGTTCCAAGCAGAGAAATAAATTAAGTTCTTTAAATTTAAATTATTAATTAAATCAGAATATCCAAAAACAGATCTTTAGGTATATTTGTGTGTGGGGAAACTTTGTCCCATTTGCCATTTATTAAATTGATTGCTAATTTCACGGGTATACTTGGAAAAAGTGATATCACATCAAAAGATACTAATACCTCCTCTCGCGAAACTGTTTCCTGAGAAATGTTTCTTTTAAACTCTACTGCGTCCTTTACATTGTATTTTAATGCCTTTGTAATATTCTTCAAGATCTTAGTTATATATTTGCAAGGACCGTAAGACGCAGAGTTTATTGAAGAACAAATCGGTCTCAACGGCATACCTTCTTCGTAGAGCCTCTCCACTAATTTGTTGTTACGCGTTTGTAATTTTGTTGTTGGATCTGTTTTTAATCGTCTGTATTTACCCATATCTTGTACAATATTTCTCATTTTTGTTTTATAATCTATCTTCTTCATTGCTACCGTCGTATTACCTTTATCTGCCTTTAAAATCAAAATGTTATTATTTCTTTTCAAAAATTTTTGTGTTTCTTCCACTGTGCGCACGATAACTTTTTCATCTGTTGTTAATGATCGTTTATCCATCGTCATTACAAGTTTTTTTCTGGAATCTCTTGTTTTTCTTTTTTTTTTGTTTGTATGATATCTTCTCCGTCTGCAATGCATTTAAATATTGGAAATTGTTGTTTTGTAATTGGAAGAGCGAATTTTGGACATAAAGACAATAAATTTTTGGAGTTTTCAGGAATTTCTGTGTTTGTTTTATTAATAAAGTTTATTCTCATAGATACTTCTTAATGCGTTAAATTTCTTGAATTCCGTTTTGGTGATCTTACTTTTCATCTATATATATAAAAATAAGTGTCATTGTGTTAGTAATTGATGTTCTCCGGAATGCGTGAACCGATTTTGTTTCTGTAAAATTTATATGAAAGGTGATACCAAGGTTTTTATGTAAATACAGTTTCTGTATGTGTATTGGTTTATGAGTTATAGCCATTTTAGTGAACACTGCAATCATTTCGAAATATTTGAGTAAATATTTTGAAAAACTGAAATACAATTCGTTCATTACAATTAAATTTTGGTCAAACCATTAATTTAATTTATATACTTAGCTTCTCTAAATCACAACTTCTGAGATCTATGAAATAAATTACATATAAATACAACACTGAAAACATAAATATTTAAATACATTATGCACAGCCCACGTCATATGCATGAGTACGCGCAGGATGCAAAGACTTATGTGCGTCATTACGGTCGACCAGATTTATTTATAACATTTACGTGTAATCCGCAATGGAGTGACATTAAGGTAATTTATTCGCTGGCCAAAGTCCTACCGACCGCCATGATATCTCTTCCCGTGTTTTTAAGCAGAAATTGGAAGCGCTTATGGGTTTTAGCATGAAATCTAAAGTGTTTGGTGAAGTGAAGTTCTGGATGTATTCTGTGGAGTGGCAAAAGATTTGTTTGACACACGCTCACATTTCAATATGGTTGGTGAATAAAATCACATCGTATAAAGTTGACAATGTTATATGTTCTGAAATTCCAGATTATCAGTTATCCTGAATTATATGATGTTATTGTGCAAAATGTGATACACGGTCCATACAAAGTCCACGTAATATACTTGAGTACCCGAATAAGAAATCTGTTGAAGCCTTGGAAAGAACAATGGAAGATCTCCGAGATAACTCTGAGTTGTTTGGTGGTGCGTTGATTTTATTGCCAGGCGATTTAGGCAAACATTGCCCGTCATTCCTAGATCGGCAGAATGATCCATCTGCTGATAAGTTCTCTAAGCAATTGCCGAAAATTGGGAACGCTGCAATGCCTATTGATGACACTGGATTGATAACATTGCCAAATGATTTTTTCCGTTTCGTACAGTCAAAAGAGGAATTTATTGAATGTGTTTTCACTTACATAACACAACAATATACGTGCCATGCGCGGTTGAGTGCCAGAGTAATTTTAGCGGCAAAGAACAAAGATGTTACTAAATTAAACATGGCTATACAATCAACGATTCCTGGCGGAGTGGTGTTGCAGAAGTCTGTCGATACTGCTACCAATGAAGAAGATGTTTTGAATTATCCAACAGAATTTTAGAATTCGTTGGACTTACCAGGATTGCCTCTGCATAATTTCCAATAGAAAGTTTGAGCCACTATTATTATGCTTCGTAATATCAATCAACCCCGTACAAGACTTGCTATTAAAAGGTTAATGGCTTATGTAATTGAAGCTACTATTTTAACTAGAAAATTAAAAGGCGAAGATGTATTCATTCCACGTATCCCAATGATTCTGTCTGATATACCATTTGAATTTAAACGACTTCAGTTTCCTGTTCGCCTTGCGTTTGCGATTACCATTAATAAGGCCCAATTCCAATCTTTAGAAATTTGTGGACTGAATTTATTGTATCCAGTTTACTCACATGGACAGTTCTATGTAGCCTGTTCGCGCGTTGGCAAACTATCGGTTTTGTATATTTACACTGACAATGGAAAAACAACAAATGTTGTTTACCACAGAGCATTACAATAAAAGCAGTTCATCACTGATTTAAATGAATTCGAGTTAATTTTTTTACTTTCTTTTGTGCACTACAAAGTGTGCAAGGTCTTCTCTAGTATATATATATATATATATATATATATATATATATAATGTATACAAAAATTGTTTACATTACACATATATCATAATAATATATGGCATCATCGAATGGATGCTGATAGATATGTACATTTTAGTTTATCCAACAACAACACAAGTATTACTTACCCTACAATAATTTACGCAGCAGTATATTTCGCTTCAGACAAAGGATTTATTCGATGCTACATGAACAATAACAATTTTCTGCAAAAAGTAACACATTCGGCCTCACGAGCTTCATTGTTTAATGTTCTAGCCAAACTTACCAAATTTTTTTTTTATTTGAACAAATAAGTTCACAAGGCAAAATGAAATATGTTGGACGAATATGTTCTATGCGGGTTGTAATAATTTCCGTGGTTGTCATGCACTATCTTAAATACATACCTCCTAATTCATAAACGATTGTTAAAGTTAATGAATGCTTTAAGGGATCTTTAGCCATACAAAATCCATACTTTAAAGCCACTTTAATTTTAATAATCGTTTATGAATTAGGAGGATAATCTTTGCTAAAAACCTTCAATGGATTACTTTGAATTTTTAAGTAAGATTTTAGGAAAATGAATCAACCCTTAAATAGAATTTAAGAGTTTAAACTAATTTAAATTTTAGTTGCAGCGTTGGGATATAAAAAGTTTTTTTGTACATACCACATTATGTAGTACATGAAGATGACCAAAATGGTTAAAAAATTTAAGTTTTTCTAAAATAAAACTGTTTTATTAGGTGTTGTGTAGATAAAAGAACACATCAAAATTAAAATATCCCTTCCAGGAATGGGATATTAAATATTTTTTATAAAGAAATTAACCAAGAAGGCAACTAGCATCGTTTTTTTACTATTTAAAACTATATTTTAGTTTAATCAAAACAAAATTAATAACAAAGGGAATATGGGAAATTTAAAATTTTCTTATCAACATGTTAACCAAAAAGACAACTGACGTCGTTATATTTACTTATTAAAGGTGGGTTTTAATTCAGGAAAGTTAAAATTGGCATCAAAAATTAAAAAAAAACCAAAACTTTGTTTCCAGTGTTGGATAATTCAAATATTTTGTGGTACATGTAAGTGACCAAAATAGTATCAAATTTTAAATTTTACATAAATAAAACTATTTCATGTCTCAATAAAAGTTGCATTAGTAAAAACATTAAGTTTTCGTTTCCAGGGATGAGAAATTTAAATTTTTTTAAACAAAGAAGTAACCAAGCATATACGTTTTTATACTAATTAAAACAATTTTTGAGTTCAGGAAAAACAGAATATATCTCAAAAATTAAAAGGAAATCAAATTTTCGCTTCCAGGGATGAAAATTGTTTTATACATAAAAGTAGCCAAAAAGGCAACTAACATCGTTTTTTTATTATTTAATACTATTAAAACTTCGCGTCCAGGGGTGAGAAATTAATTTTTTTTTCATTTATAGATGTAACCAAAAAGCCAACTGACGTTCCTTTATTTCGTTGACTAAAACTATTTTATAACTTAGAATAGATTGATATTTAAAAATATACAAATGTAATGATAGACGTACGTTCGTGATGGGTATATAAGATTCGGCACAGCCGAATATAGTACTTTTACTAGTTTTATTTTAGTATAGTTTAGTTTCGCTTATATATATTTTTTGTATATATATATATATATATATATATATATATATATATATATATATACATACATATATGTTGTGTTTTTGATATCTGTTTTAAAGCTTCTCACTTAGTAAAGTGGAAGTTTAAATGAAATGTCTGTAGTTATTCTAAGAAATGTTGGATAAAGGTTCCCTGATGATGTGCATTAGCCCCAGTGAAAGCGCATAGGAACTATCTGAAACCCCTCAATTGATCACTTTGAAATTTTTTTAGTAAGATTTTGGGTAAAAAGAACTAGCACAGATCATCAGGAAACCTTTATCCAACATTTCTTAGACTAACTAAAGACATTTATTTCATACTTCCACGTTACTAAGTGAGAAGCTTTCAACCTAAATATTAAAGTCACAACAAGAACTCACTGATCAATTTTCCCTTTTTATTTTCTTATGCTTTATTCCACAGCTGGTTGGTTTTTTGCCGACTCAAATTGTAGGTGTAAGAGAAATAAAGAACCACAACCAATAATTGTTTTAATATAAAAACAATTTATTCAGAGTGTTGACGACATAAGTTGTTTTATTTTGCACAAGCACTTGCATATAATGTAAACGTTACGTTTTATATATATCATTAAATTATTAATATTTTTGTTGTTGCTGTTGTTTTGAATAGCCTCACTCTTTTAGTTTGAGAGATAAAAACAAATTTCAGGTTCTTAACTTGTTTCAAATTTCTACAAAAATTACAATAAATGTAGATGGTGGTTATAAAAGCTTCATAGCCGTTAAAGATTTGACTTGTAAACGTTACGTTTTATATATCTGCATTATCCCCAGTGAAATGCGCATAGGAACTAGCTAAAACCCCTCAACTGATCACTTTGAATTTTTTAATAATTAAAATTAAAACAACTTATGTTGTCAACACTCTAAATAAATTGTTTTTATATTAAAACAATTATTGGTTACTGTTCTTTATTTCTCTTAATTAAAATTAAAGAGTCTTAAAAAATCCCCAAAATATATAGTAATTTAAATATGCAAGTGCTTGTGTAAAACGAAATAACTTTTATTGTCAACACTCTAAATAAATTTTTTTTATATTAAAATTATTTTTATTTCTCCTACACCTGCAATTTGAGACTGCAAAAACCAACCAGTGGTAGAATAAAACGTAAGAAAATATAAAATGAAAAGTGATCAGTGAGTTCTAGTTGTGACTTTGATATTTGTTTCAAAGCTTCTCACTTAGAAACAACAAAGTGGAAGTATGAGATAAATGGCTTTAGTTATTCTAAGAAATATGGGGTACAGCTTCCCTGATGATCTGCTTTAGCCCCAGTGAAATGAGCATGGGAACTGTTATTTATTTCTCTTACACCTACAATTTAAGTCGGCAAAAAACCAATCAGTTGTAGAATAAAACGTAAGAAAATAAAAATGCAAAGGTGATCAGTAAGTTCTTCTTGTGACTTTGATATTTGTTTTAAAGCTTCTTACTTAGTAAAGTGGAAGTTTTAATTAAATATCTTTAGTTATTTTAAGAAATGTTTTCTAAAGGTTTCCTGATGATATGCATTAGTCCCGGTGTAGCATGAATGCACTCTTTGCAAGGCATGACTATAAATTAATAAAAGAATCTCAAGTGTCACATCAGGTAAAATACATATGGACAACAGACATCACTTGACACCTCGTGCCGTTGCACTTGGAATATGTGTTTGCTGTATTCATTGTTTGTTTGAGTTTTGGTCACTGCCGCTGCATTAAATATTTGCATGCCTAATGCTCGCCTCATATTTCGTCTGTGGGAAACAGATTTATTTTGTTTTCCCGCCGAACAAATTTTAGGTAATTATAAGAAACTAAATGTAAGCAATATTTTAGTTATGTATATAGTTAAGGGGGTTAATCTTTCTTCTCAAAGCTGAAATAAAAAGAGAAGATTTTCCCAAATAGAAATAAGAATTAAAATAGACACTGAAGCGACAATATGGTTGCTCCATAAATTAATTCTAATAAAAATACTAAAAGGCGGATGCGACAAATAAAAAGTCGCTCGCCAATAAAAATTAAACAAAAGTCGTAATCACTTTATTACATGGCGATCCTGCCAAATCGTTAGAGTGCGAAAATCGCACCTAACAATAAAAATTAAGAAATTAAATTAATTTTTTATATGCATCAATACCTGGCTATGAAGCTTTTATAACCACCATCTACATTTATTGTAATTTTTGTAGAAATTTTAAACAAGTTAAGAACCTGAAATTTGTTTTTATCTCTCAAACTAAAAGAGTGAGACTATTCAAAACAACAGCAACAACAAAAATATTAATAATTTAATGAACCCAGATATTTTTTAATTATTATAAGATATATACATGTTTGCATTATTATAAATAACTATTATTTTTTAATATTTTTGAAAATAAAATAAATTCTTTATTAAAACAAACAAATGAGAAAATATATGTATAACAAATAAAATTTGATTTAAAAATTTAGAAAAGTATGAATGATAATAGGATACAAATAGATAAAATAGAAAATAAGAAAAAACAATAAACAAATTAAGAAATAAAAATTAAAAAAAAAACTATGAAATAAAAATATTAAAAATTAAAAGAAAAAGAATTTATGTACATGATCCTTTATAATGAATAACTTTGAGGAACCCGAACCTCCAATGGAGGAACGAATAAGGTGTTTGGCAATAATTTAGGAAGTATAGGTATGCCAGGTGTCCCTACTGAGGACGATATAATAAATAAAACTAGAATAGAAAAAGAAACAGTTTGCGGAATAAGATGGTCAGAAAAGATACAGGAAGAGAAAAGACAAAATATTTGTTACACAAAAGAGGTCTTAAAAAAAGGTATGCTAGCAGAGCAAATGAATTAGATAAAATTTAAAAGAAAAGAAAGAAGAAGCTAATGGAATGGCAAGAAATAATTAACATAGCAAGAACAATAAAGGAAGAATTTGACAGATCATATAAATGTCTAAACATTGATAGACCAATTAAAGAAGAAACAATTAAATACCATATTAATAATCTTCTTGTATGTTTAGAAAAAACAAGAGTCTTATTCAACGTACATTACAATAGACTCACCAAAGCTCACCAAACGGCAGCACAAGCATTTTTTAATGATTTGAAATCACGCTTATCAAAAATTGCTGATAAAAATTCGATAGAAATTAATTTACCATACTCACTACACGAAGGTGTAACTCATAATATAAACATAAAAACTAAAACAATCACAATGTCTCAAACTATAGTAGAATTTCTAAGCACAGCTTCAAAACTGATTACAGATTTTGATGGTAAATCAGAAAACTAAATTTAGTAAACACAATCAAAGGTGAACATGAAGCAATTGCAGTAAACCTCATTAAAACAAAATTAAAAGGTAATGCAAGAAATTTGATAACTGACCAAACCACAATATTAGATATAATAAATAAGCTAACCAGTTCGGTTAAAGGTGAATCAGTAGAGATTCTAACCGCAACAATAATGAACATTAAACAAAATAACAAAACTGCTAACATTTATTGTAGCGAAATAGAACAATTAACTAAGTCCTTAGAGAACGCATATATACCAGATGGACTACATTACGACTTAGCAAACAAATACTCAACACAAATTGCTGTAAAAGCACTCACTAAAAACTGCACTATTGAAAAAGTAAAACTTATCATGGAAGCAGGACAATACAATAACATGAACGAAGCTATTAGCAAGTTGTAAGTACATAGTTGCACAGAAGCACCTGGACAGCAAAACACTATACTGCATTACAGAAAAAGACAAAACAATCAAAACAATAATTTTCGTAAAAATTATACAAAATTTTCGTGGAAGAAACAACTACACACGAAGCTATAACAATAATAGCAATAATTATAACAATAGATACAACAATAACAATAATAATTACAGGCAAAGACAAAATAACAACTATACAAACAGAAATTAAGTTAGAGCAACAGTATCCAATGAAAATAATTCGAAAAACTAGGATTTTCCCCTCAGAGTATTTCAATAAATAACAAAATATATAATTTAAACCTCAACTTATGTTTCATTGTTCAACTTCAAATAAATCGTACTAACAAACCAATAAACTTACTAATTGACACAGGAGCTGATATTTCAGTAATAAAAATATAACATTTCAATATTAAAAATGTAAATACTAATAAAAGAACAACTTTAAGCGGAATAGGACAAGGTAAAATGCAATCAATAGGAAATATACATGTTGATCTAAAATATAAAAACTTTTTAATACCACACAAATTTCAAGTAGTACAAAATGATTTTCCTATACCATGCGACGGAATCATCGGCATGGATTTCTTTAAAAAATATAATTGCATACTAGAGAACAATAACACTGATTATCTTATCCTACGACCTTATTATATCAAACATCCAATAGAAGTACCGATATCTAATAATGGAGATGATATTATAATTATTACCTCTAAGAGCTGAAGTAATACGCCAAATTAAATTAATATAAATACATAAAAACAGACAATGCTTTTATACGCATACTTAATACTAGGAATAACATAAGTAAAATAAAACAAAGTCAAATAAAAACCGAGAACATCTCAAACTACAATGTATTTAAAAGTAATTCTGTAACACAAACGAGTAGAAAAGCTCAAGTTTTGCAAATTTTAACAAAAAATGTTCCGGTTCAATTTAAAAATACATTAACGGAACTTTGCAATTCATATTGTGATATTTTGGGTTTAGAAACAGAACCAATAACAACTAATAATTTTTATGAGCAAAACTTGAGAGTAAAAGATAACCAACCTGTATGCATTAAAAATTATAGAATACCACATTTACATAAAGAAGAAATAAATAAACAAGTGAAAAAATTAATAGAAGACAAAATAGTAGAACTATCATATTCTGAATACAATATTCCAATTCTATTAGTACCAAAGAAATCTTTACCTAATTCAAAAATAAAAGATGGAGGCTTGTAGTAGATTATAAACAAATAAATAACAAATTGGTTGCAGATAAATTCCCATTACCAAGAATAGAAGATATTTTGGATCAACTTGGAAGAGCTAAGTACTTTTCCTTTCTAAATTTAATGTCTGGTTTTCATCAATTTGGATTAGACAAAAATTCAAGAGACTTAACGTTATTTTCAACAAACAATGGGTCATACAGATTTACAAGATTACCATATGGATTAATAATAGCACCCAATTCTTTTCAAAGAATGATGACAATTGCCTTCAGTGGATTAAAGCCAGAACAAGCTTTTCTCTATATGGACGATTTAGTAGTGTTAGGATGTTCAGAAAACCACATGCTTTCAAATCTAAAACACGTTTTTCAAATTTGCAGAGAACACAATCTTAAATTACATACAGAAAAACGTTAATTTTTCATGACAGAAGTCACTTACCTTCGTCATAAATGCACAGACAAAGGAATTCTCCCAGATGATAGTAAATATTCGATAATAGAAAAATATCTAACGCCAAAAGATGCCGATAGCGCAAAAAGATTTGTAGCATTTTGCAATTACTATCGAAGGTTTATAAAAAATTTTTCAGAGTATTCGAGACATCTAACAAGATTGTCCAAAAAAGTTGTAAAGTGCGAATGGAACAAAGATTGTGATGATTCGTTCAAATATCTGAAAAAGGCATTAATGTGTCCAACATTGCTCCAATATCCTGATTTCACAAAACAATTCTGTATAACAACAGATGCAAGCAAACATGCCTGTGGTGCGGTGTTAACACAGGAATACGAAGGTAAACATCTACCTATTGCATATGCATCAAAAGCATTCACAAAAGGAGAACGCAATAAATCCACCATTGAACAAGAATTGACAGCCATACACTGGGCAATAAAATACTTCAGACCATATATTTATGGAAAACACTTTCTTGTACGTACTGATCATAGACCACTTTCATATTTGTTTTCAATGAAAAACCCAAGCTCCAAGTTAACACGTATTAGACTTGACTTAGAAGAATATGACTTTACAGTAGAATATCTTAGGGGAAAAGATAAATATGTTGCCGACGCACTATCAAGAATTACCATAACAGAACTTAAAGACATGAACAATAACATATCTTCAATATTAAAAGTCACGACTAGATCGATGACACATAAGAAAGAAAACTGTAAAACATTATATCAGCATAAAATTGTTAAAAATAATGAAAATGATAATAAGCCCAGTATATATGTACCTTTAAACAACACTGACGTCAGAAAATATTATAAACTAAAGATTTCCCCCGGAAAATGTTACATTAAACGAGGAAAATCTATAGTAACATATATACAAATAAATGATTTGTTTATTAACGAGAACTTTGATCTAGAACAATTTTTCTCTAGGCTCGAATATGTAGCCGGTAAACACAATATATGTAAAATACAAGTGGCACCTAACGAGAAAATTTTCGAATTTATCTCTGTTAATGAATTAAAAAATATGGGCAATAATATATTGAATAAAATTAAAGTAGCGCTACTAAATGAGGTGACCAGAATTGATAATAAGAATGCCAAGGCAATTCTTGAAATTTTGCTGATATACCATGATGATCCAGTAGAAGGTGGACATTGCGGAATATTTACAACACTAGAAAAAATACGAATATATTATTATTGGAAAAATATGTCAAAAGACATAACAAAATACGTTAAATCATGTCATAAATGCCAATTATCTAAGGCAACTAAGCATACAAAACGTCCAATGACTATTACAGAAATACCTAACAAATCTTTCGACACGGTGTATGTAGACACAATAGGACCATTTCCAAAATCAATGCAAGGAAATGAATATGCTATCACAATGATTTGTGACTTAACTAAATACTTAGTAACAATACCAATACAAGACAAAAGCGCTAAAACAATTGCAAAAGTAATATTTAAATATTTCATACTAACCTATGGTCCAATGAAGACGTTCATTTCGGTCATGGGAACCGAATATAAAATTTCTATACTAACGGAAATTTGTAAATTAATGAATATTGAAAAACTAACTTCAGCAGCTTACCATAATCAAACATTCAGTACAATAGAAAGAAGTCACAGAACCTTCAATGAATATGTAAGATCATATATTTCTGTAGACAAATCCGATTGAGACGAATGGTTAACGTATTTTACGTATTGTTTTAATACAACACCATCAACAATACATAATTATTGTCCATACGAATTAGTTTTTTCAAAAATTCCAAATAATGTTCAACAATTTTCCGAAGTAGATAGAATTTCACCATTATATAATATAGATGACTATGCAAAAGAAGCAAAATTTAGGTTAGAAGTAGCATATAAAAGAGCACAACAATTACTAAATAAGAATAAAATTAAGCAGAAACTAAGCTATGATAAGGATATAGTACATTACAAATTAAATATAGGAGATTTAGTTTTAATTAGAAACGAAATAGGACATAAACTAGATACACAATATAAAGGACCATATAAAATTAAGAAAATAGATTTAAGATATGTAACTATATGTAACTATAGTTGATAAGAAAACAAACAAAGAACAAATAGTTCATAAAAATAGACTTAAGTTATATCATAACTAAAATAAAATAATAAAAATATATTTAAAATTATTTGTAAAAGAATGTCCATAAAACGTTCCGTTATATGAACATTCTTGGGAAAAATGGAGGTGTAGCATGAATGCACTCTTTGCAAGGCATGACTATAAATTAATAAAAGAATCTCAAGTTTCACATCAGGTAAAATACATATGGACAACAGACATCACTTGACACCTCGTGCCGCTGCACTTGGAATATGTGTTTGCTGTATTCATTGTTTGTTTGAATTTTGGTCACTGCCGCTGCACTAAATATTTGCATGCCTAATGCTCGCCTCATATTTCGTCTGTGGAAAACAGATTTATTTTGTTTTCCCGGCGAACAAATTTTAGGTAATTATAAGAAACTAAATGTAAGCAATATTTAAGTTATGTATATAGTTAAGGGGGTTGATCTTTCTTCTCAAAGCTGAAATAAAAGAAGAAGATTTTCCCAAATAGAAATAAGAATTAAAATAGACACTGGAGCGACAATATGGTTGCTCCATAAACTAATTCTAATAAAAATACTAAAAGGCTGATGCGACAACTAAAAAGTCGCTTGCCAATAAAAATTAAACAAAAGTCGTAATCACTTTATTACACCAGTGAAATGCGCATAGGAACTAGCTAAAACCCCTCAATTGATCACTTTGAATTTTTTAGTAAGATTTAGGGAAAAAAAATTATTTGGATCATTAGCAACTCGTTAGTTATTTTGGTTATGCCGTTTTTTTATTACATACATATACATTTATATAATTTATTTATATTTTCTTTTTTTACCCGATTAGCTTTATTAATTTTTTTTGTCAGTCGAGCTAGGGGGTTTTACATCGTTATTTTACTCTGTCTATACTTCAGTTTTTATAGTTAAAATTCAATGGTGTGGCCACGTAGTGCCAGTAGAATGATGACCGATACAAACGATATACCTACAGCCAGCGCAAGTACAACTTGTAGCACGGTAATAACAACTACAACAACTATGTCGTTATTAGCAAATCTATTAGCGGATGCATATCGAACGACCATTGCTAGAATCAGCAACCCAATAAGCTCCACGACAACAAATTATCTTATCAGTCCTGAACTAATACAGCAAGTAAGAGACTCGTCTTCTCTGAAGAGCTCCACGGCTAGAAACATAGCTGACAGCGAAGAGGCCAATTTCAGCCCAATTACTGATATGTCCACTGATCACAGTGGCCTGTAGCAAATCATTGAAGCCGCCGTTGGATTAAGTCAGGCGAAATGGGCGCAATAGATCGATAAATATACTCAAAAGGCTTTAGAGGATGTACGACAGGCCTTAGCAGCAACCGCAGCCGATAAACCAGGAACATCCCGCGAAATGGGAATTACTTCTAACGCAAACTTACTAGAGCTGCAAAACAATCGATAGTACTATCGATGGTGCGACTATCGACAGCGATACTATCGGACAATTTCAAAAGCATATTCATTCAACGCAGGCTTTTCGCCGACGGTAAATTTTTGAATGTATTTTCTAATTTGTCTTTAGAAATAACATATTTGCGTTTACTTAATGTAAAATAAGAGCAAGTAAATTAAAAAAAAAGTGTTATCCTAAATTAACTCATTTTCTTCGGCTAAAAAATTTATTCAAACTTAGCTACATATATCATGCGGCAGCGGCTACGTTAATCCAGGTACAGCGGCTAATTGCCGACGGCAATTTAATTGTCTTCGTTATCTTTATACACATGACGCTGCAATCTCTAAAGTGCATAAGACATACAAAGACGTTGTAAAAAATATTGTATATTATTTTCCTATTAATATTTGTGTAAAATACAAATTTATTTAAATTCAAAGTAAAAATTTAAAAAATGCAGAAGTTCCTACAAAAATCAAAGAGTAAGAACTATAACAATACTTTTTTGTATGTGTCTGTTCATAAAAATGTGTATGTCTCTCCATGTTCAACAGAAAGTGGCAACGAGAATGTTGAAGAAGACAAAGACGGTGAAGAGATTGTTCCAAGTAATGGTACGTAGGATGAATTCAGATGTGTGGAATTATTTTGAAGCCTTGAATGAAAAAAATTATGCCAAATGCTGTTTATGTGGCAAAATTTATAAAACTAGTGGAAATACTACTAACTTACAAGACCATCCTAAAAGAACACACCCTACATATAAAGAAGTGGGAAAACCAGTAAAGCCGTTAATTACATTTTTTTTTAAAGTGAAGCACATGACCCAGAAACAGACCGTAAAAAAAATCTTGACAGAGCTCTCATGTCTATGATTGCCATTGAAGTTCAGCCGTTCAGCATTGTGGAAGATAAAGGTTTCCAAAATTTTGTAAAAAGTCTTTATTCTCGCTATGTCCTGCCTTCACGCACAACGCTTCAAAATAAAATGATGGTTGAAGTGTACAATAAAATTAAGTTAAAGTTGCAATTGATTTTGAATAAAATTAAGTTTTGTGCAATTACAACAGATTGTTGGACGTCGCGTGCAAATGGGGGTTACCTCACTGTCACTTTCCATTTTATCTCAGAAGAATTTTTATTGCATACTGCTGTTTTGTCGACTCAAAAACTTTTAACTACTACTAACCACAATGCTGAAAATATATCAAAAACGTTAAAAGATGTGCTGGAAGAATGGAGTGTGTTGTCGAAAGTAACATGTATAGTTACTGATAACGACTGCACTATGATCAAGGCATGCGACCTGTTGAAAAAAGACATCTGCCTTCTTTTGCACACGCGTTAAATCTTGTGGTGTAGGATTATTTAAAAGAAAACAGTTTAAGAGAAATTTTATCAAAATTCAAAAGAATTGTAAAGTTTGTGACGAGCCAAAAGTCAGAGTTCGTTTTTGGCGCACATGAATCCTGTAAGTTAGTTATTTTTTGCCATTGCTTCTCCTTATGTATTATTGCTATTTTGAAATAAGTATATTTTTAATTAGACCATGATGAAGAATCGTTACTATACTTTAAACAAACATGGAACATTGAATTACTAATATTGAGTTTACTTTTAAAGATAAATAATACAATATATATTATACATATTTAGAATTAAATTTAAAATATTAACGGCCGTTATACGGCGCCATCTGACACCAAATCAGGGCAACATAGATTAGAGATTATTAAATGTTACAACACTACTGTCCTCAACAGCTGTGGGATTACTTATGTATGTGTAAACAAACACCATGAGGCTGTAGATTCGTAAGTTCAACGACGGCACTACATGCACAAGGGGATAATATAAGACAGTTGATTTACAAGTAGATGATCAGTGAGTCGCCGGCCAGCAACTTGCTAGGTTAAGAGAACTGCGAATAAATACATTATTAAAGAGAAAATTGAGGATGGTTGAAAGGATATTAATTACAAATAGCTACATTTCAAAAGTTTTATTAGCAACGCCAAAAGCACCGACCGCTCTTACAGCAGTACTTAGTGATTTAAAAGAGCTATTGAGCCCATATGAAGTAGCAACAAACCAAACTTCGTCAAGCAGATCCGTTACAATATCCTTGATTATTGCTATAACGTGTGGCCTTTTTCAGTCTTTGGATGAAATAAAGCCAAACTTAACAATACCTGAAGGGCAACAGGCTTGTACTTTTCTTATTGAAAAAGTAAAAAAAAGACTTCTTATATATGAAGAAAAAACAGCAACAAGGCTGGGAACATTATTAGACCCTCCGTTCAAAAAGGAAGGTTTTTTTTATCAGCAAATAATGCAGATAATGGGGCCCAAATTTTAAAAAATTAGCTAAGCTTCATAAGCCGGAAAAATACTGCGCTTGTAGAAAGCATAGAACCTTCAACCTCTAAGTCCATTCCAAAGTCTCACCAAGTAGACGCTATAATATTTTATAGACAATACTTAGAAAATGAAAACTCTCCAATGCATAGTGAACCACTGCAGTATTGGAAGGCAAGAAGTAAATTAAGGAAAAAAAGAAATAATAAGTTTCATTATTTACAGAATGTTGGAGATAATATGTCAATGGTTAAAAGCTGTGCCCTAAGGTATTTATGTATTCCGGTAACATGTGTTAAAGTTGACACATGCGCGACGAAAAGAATCATTATTAGCATAAACAGAGCGGTAATATTTTAATGCCAAGATTTCAAAATTGCGAGTAGGTCTTACAGGAACGTTGAAGTATAGTTGATTAAGTAAGAATTCCGAATCAACATCGCCTCGAATCAGTCCCATAACAAATGAAGCACTCAACGTCGATCGTCGACTTTTTAGTGTAGGCAATTTTATTAGAGCAAGTCTACTTTGATACGGTGGTAAGACATACGAATTCCAACCAAGCCCACGCAGACCAAAAATTAGAAACTGTTTCTGTACAGATTCAATACTATTGATATGAATGGAGTAACAAGGATCCCAGACAATCGATCCATACTCAAGAATTGGCCGAACAAGAGATGTATATAATAGTTTTGTAATATAAGGATCTAGAAATTATAGAGATGTGATCACGAAAGTTTAGTCTATGATCCAACAGTATGCCAAGATCCAATATAGTATCAACTTTATTTAAAATATCATTACAAATATAATAGGACGTCTCAATTAGATTGTGTCTGAAAAATGACATGTGTTTGCATTTCTTTACATTTAACTCTAATAAATTATAGCTGCACCATTGAGAAAAATGTGTAAAGTCAGTACACAGTAAATTATGTCCATTAATATCATTAAAAGAGTTAAAAATTTTTACATCGTCAGCATACATTAACACTCTGGAATGACATACAACCGTCGGAAGATCATTGATGAATAAAGTGAACAAAATTGGACCCAAGTGACTGCCTTGAGGAACACCAGAATGAACATAAATGGTATTTGATATAGTGTTTCTAAACTTAACTTGTTGAGTTCTTCCAGACAGATAAGAGTTTAACAATTTAAAGCAGAATTATTAAAGCCCATAAGTGATAATTTGTGTAATAAAAGATTGTGGTTAACTTTATCGGACGCCTTACTGAAGTCAGTGTAAATTACATCAGTTTGCATTTTATTTGTAAAACCTTCGTTGACAGTAGTAGTAAGAGGTACAGACAGTGATGCAGCACAGTTTTTAAGGATACAACTTGGTATACCATCAGAACCAGGGCTGAACGAGTTTTTCAGTGACTTTAAGTTAGAGAGTACTGTGTCAATATTTATGAAAGGAATATAGATCCCACAAGAATGAGTTGTAGTATAAGGATAACTTGTTGTGCAATCATATGACTTGGTAGAATACGTTGTAGAAAAGAAGTCCGCAAATATATTGCTTATTGATACATCATCATCAGCAGTCAGTAAACCATACTTCAAATGCTTTGGATAACCAGAGGAGCGGCGTTTAGAGTTAACAAAGTTATATAATGATTTAGGGTTTTTTCTTATATTTTGTTTAACACGATTTATGTAAGTAATATATGCACTTTTGTTAGCAGAATTATATTCAGATCTAGCTAAAGCATATTTACGAAAATCATTCAGTGTGCCAGTTTTCTTATATATAACGAAACATTTATTGTTTTTATTTTTAGCATATCGTAGGTATTGATCATTCCACGGAGGCCCATTTTTACCGAGTATGTTAATTCTTGGCATCAGGTTATCATCAGCTAGCACAGAATCCCAGTTAACATTAGATAACAAAGAATTAAATTCAGTGTAGTTAGTGCGAGTAAAACAATAAGATTGAGAACGTTCATATATTGATTTCTGATTACTTCATATTTGTTATATGATAGCGATAAATCAATTTCAAAGGGAGGATGATAAAGGTCCATAGGATGAGTCACAGGCATTGTATTACGTAGACAAAATTCCTTAGGAGTATTAACGAAAGCAAGATCAAGAATATTTCCAGACACATTTTCTATGTAATTTAATTGAAAAAAGCCGCATCCAAGGAGGCAGTGTATAAAATCTGCCGTGGTTGTTGGTAACATGTAATTACTATAAAAGGGCTTAATCCATTTTACGTTTGGGATATTAAAATCACCTAAAACAAGTTAGATATCGGAAGTATTTGATTGATCCAGAACAGAATTAATTGCAGAAAAATGTTTATTATATACCGCAGAAGAGGAATTGGGTGGTATATATGAACATGTGACATAAAGGTGCAAAGAGCCAACAGGAATTTTAACGGCAATAAATTCAATTTCAACACTGTCATCATTAAAAGAACTATAAATAGGCTCAATTTGGAATATATCACAGAGTGAATGAGTTAACTGGGAGGAAGAGTCCGGCGCGATGGCAGGATTTGAAGTAAATGCTCTACTGGTTACAGGTCAGTACAATTGCTGGAATTGTAAGGCCAGGACAACGTAATAGCCCTTAAATGTCCAATGTGTAAGGGATACAAGGAGCGGAACACGCCTCGAACAGGGCAGGAGTGTTCAACAGAGGTCTAGACACAGTAGATAGGGGACAACTGGCCCTCCCATCCTGTACCCCAAATGAGACTACAGGAGTGGTTGGGTTTTGTCTAGTGCACCCTGTGTGTGAGTAAGGCAGTACTCTATCAGCTGTGAGGGTTTTGTTTACTCAGCTGATTTTTGCGTTGTGTTTTTTGTATATGGGAAAAATATAAAAACAAATACTTTCAAGAATGCTAGCGAGTAGAAAAATTGCAAACAAATATGATAAGAATATGAAAGGGAAAAAGTGAAATAACAAGATGATACATGTTTCGAGGAAGGAATAGCGTGACTTTGTGTTTACTTACTGTTTGGTTCGATAACGGAGCAGTTGAGAAACATTTATTGAGGAGTTTTTGTTTCGGAGTCCTTATTGAAGAAATAATTTTGAGAGCTTGATGTTATAAAAAAAGGATGTGGTGTTTTAGTTTGTTGAATATAAAAGAAAATAAAACTGGTGAGATAAAAGAAAAAAGAACTAGTGACATTAACAG
Source organism: Linnaemya vulpina (assembly GCA_963675445.1). Taxonomy (NCBI): domain Eukaryota; kingdom Metazoa; phylum Arthropoda; class Insecta; order Diptera; family Tachinidae; genus Linnaemya; species Linnaemya vulpina. Next base: position 64,380,238 of record OY776277.1, on the reverse strand, counting down.
GACATAAGAATCTGAGAAAACTTCATATAAGAAAATTTATGGAAAACTTAAGTACATAAAAAGAAAATTCAATAAATAAATAAACTGAAACCTAAAGCTAATCAAAAGGTTAAAAAAAAACCAATAGCTGCATAAGTGAGAAACAATCAAAACATTCATTGTTATAACGCTAAGTAAAACTCAAAACAAGAAAACTTAATTAAATACCAAGAAGGCCAAGGCATTGAAAAGCCGCTGAGGAAGATTCGGAGAGCTGGACGAGTTCATCTGGCGAAACGCTGCAGTTCTCCTTTAAACAAACGCTTCGGTCAGGTATCGTACCATTTTGTTTTACTAGGACAAACGAGACGTTACGTGTAACGGACAGTTTTTTTAATACATATATTTATATATCTATATATATAAAAATAATTTGCATTGTGTTAGTAATTGATGTTCTCCGGAATGCGTGAACTGATTTATATATCAAAGGTGACGTCAATACCAAGGTTTTTATGTAAATACAGTTTCTGTATGTTTATTGGTTTATGAGTTATAGCCATTTTAGTGAACACTGTTCTGAAATTCCAGATCAAATAAGTGATCCTGTATTATATGATGTTGTTGTGTAAAATATGATACACGGTCCATGCACAGCCCACGTCATATGCTTGAGAACGCGAATAGGAAATCTGTTGAAGCTTTGGAAAGAACAATGAAAGATCTCTGAGTTGTTTGGTGGTGTGTTGATTTTATTGTCAGGCGATTTTAGGCAAACATTGCACCTCATTCCTAGATCGGCAGCTGCCGATGAAATTAACGCTTGCTTAAAGTCTTCATATTTGTGGAGATTTGTTAAAATATTGAAACTCACTAGCAACGTTCGTGTTCAGTTGCAGAATGATCCATCCGCTGATAAGTTTTCTGAGCAATTGCCGAAAATTGGGAATGGTGCAATGCATATCGATGACACTGGATTGATAACATTGCCAAATGATTTTTGCCGTTTGGTACAGTCAAAATCGGAATTTATTGAATGTTTTTTCACTTACATAACACAACAATATACATGCCATGCATGGTTGAGTGCCAGAGCAATTTTAGCGGCAAAGAACAAAGATGTTACTGAATTAAACATGGCTGTACAATCAAAGATTCCTGGCGAAGAGGTGTTGTACAAGTCTGTTGATACTGTTACCAATGAAGAAGATGTTTTGAATTATCCAACAGATGTTTAGAATTCGTTGGACTTACCAGGATTGCCTCCGCATGATCTCCAATAGAAAGTTGGAGCCACTATTATTATGCTTCGTAATATCAATCAACCCGTTTGTGGAATGGTACGAGATTTACTATTAAAAGGTTGATGGCTTATGTAATTGAAGCTACTATTTTTACTGGAAAATTAAAAGGCGAAGATTTATTCATTCCACGTATCATAATGACTGAATTTATTGTATCCAGTTTTCTCACATGGACAGTTCTATGTAGCCTGTTTGCGCATTGGTAAACTATCGGTTTTGTATATCTACACCGAAAATGCAAAAACAACAAATGTTGTTTACCACAGAGCATTACAATAAAAGCAGTTTATCACTGATTTAAATGAATTCGAATTAATTTTTTTATTTCCTTTTTTGCACTACGAAGTATGCAGGGGGTTCGCTAGTATTTTCAAAAGGTAAAAAAGTGCGTCGTTGCCACTACAATTTTTCGCAAACCAAATAACCTTTCAAAAGTAGTCGTTAATTGCTAGCGGTATTGCCACACAATAAAAAATGTACATTTAATAGTAACGGCGATTATGGAAAGTTCCTACCGGCCACTTTATCGACTTGTTATGTTAACGTTGGCATTTCCTACCATCAAGTTTGTCGCCAAGTTGTAATAATGGCGTTTAGAGGTACAGCATTCTAGAGCGTATGAGTTCATCACATCATTGTATTGTAATAATGTAATGTGTGTGCACTTATGCACATCACTGTAATAACATATGTTTGTACAAATATAAAGAACACTATACGTGACATAAAACCTAAGAATAAAAATTTTTCATTAAAATTAAGTTAAAGAGATTTATATTTGATTAGCGAAAATTCCAAGTTTAATGATTCTCAAAACTGTCGAAACAGAAATATTTGCTGATGTTTAAAATTTCAATGCCAATGTTCAAGAAAAGAAATTGTGTAACTATTTTTATCGTGATAATTTGAATTTCGCCAAATATTATTTTGATTAATAATTTTTGTAGCAAAATTGATATTCTTTATTTTATAAGCTGCGTTAATCTAAGAGCAAAGTTTAGCACTTGTTTTTACTTTATTTCTCAACAAGGGCATCTTAATGCTCGGAAAATGCGGCAGAAGTGTTTAGTTATACCAAAGATTATGTATATAAGATAGTGCATGATAACCATGGAAAAACTTATATGCGGGTCGTAATATTACAACCCGCATAGAACATATTCGTCAAACATATTTTATCTTGCCTTGTGTAGTTATTCGTTCGAAAATTGGTTAGTTTGGCTAGAGCATTCAAAAATGAAGCTCGTGAGGCCGAATATTTTTTGCAGAAAATTTATATTGTTCATGTACTTTTATGTAGCATAGAATAGATCCTTTGTCTGAAGCGAAATATACTGCTGTGTAAATTATTGTAGGGTAAATAATACTTGTGTTGTTGTTGGATAAACTAAAACTTATCTATCAACACCCATTCAATGATTCCATATATTATCATGATATATGTATAATGTAAACAATTTTTGTATACATTTTTTATTTATATATATACATATATATATATATATATATATATATATATATATATATATACAGTAGAATCTTAAAAAAGTTAACCAAAATGTTCCAAGGGGTATTAACTTTTCTGAACTTTAAACTTTTCTATGCGCGTTTTTTTAGTCGAAAAAAGGAATAAATAAAGTATGTAATAAATTTTAAAAGTCATACACAACTTTTTTTAGATACAAAATGTTATGTTTTTTTATTATTTATTATTAAAAGGTTTAAATAGTTTTCATTATTACAAATAAGAAACTTAGGTTTAATGTGTACTGGGTATTCAATTTCACAGTCGTGCTCAGCGTAAAAAATATTAATTTATAGTCGTTTAAAGAAGCAGTCAAGGCTTGTTTGTTTCTTTTCTCTTGTATAATAACTCTTGATCATTTTCGTGCGCATATTGACTAGGTCTGCCACTTGATTTGCATCCTTGTTGATCTCAAACCATTTTATAACGTTATTGATGCTTTCAAATGCTTTCGAGAAACTTACTTTAGATCGTTGAACATCTTCCTCGATAATTGACACGTCGTTTTCATTATCGGTAACTTCGGAATCATCGTTATTTTCTGAAATTTCGTCATTGTTCCAATTTATGATTTCATTAATGCCAATGTCAACATTATCCGCAACCTTTGATATCAACAATTGAACTTCGCGAAGTGTATCGTTGTATGGACTATTTGATAGAATCATTTCAGAGAGAGGAAGTTCGTCTTCGCTCTCATACTGATCGTCATCCCACTTTTTTATCTTGTTCCATGCTTTTGTCAGGACTTCTCGAGGTAGTTCATCCCACACTAATTTTAGTATCAAAACAGCATCACGGATTGTATGTGCCTTCAAAATATTTTCCACCGGAACGGTTTCTTGCGCGACAATGTTGCACAACAATTTAGATCGATATCCTAACTTCACCAGTCTTATTGGATTTTGATCCATGGGTTGCAAAACCGCAGTTATGTTAGGTGGTAAAAGCATTGCTGCAGTTTGTCCATCATCAGATTGTAACATATCAATTGGCTTATGGGCAGTACAGTTATCAATCAGCAACAATGCTTTTGGTGGTAAATTATTATCAGCCGAAAATTTCAGAAACTGTAAAATTGTTCCTGCATAAACCTAAACACGTTAATGTAAATTTTAAAAATTAAGTTCACCTGCTTTAAAAAAGAATGATGAAACCAGTTGAAAAATAACTCTGAGGTCATCCACGACTTCTTCGAATTTGTGTACTCCAATGGGTTTTCAAATCCCTTAAAACAACGAGGATTTGCAGATTTACCAATTACCAACGGTTTCAATTTGTGCGAACCATCTGCGTTCGCACACAACAAAAGAGTTATTCTTTCCTTTGCAATTTTTCGGCCCGGTGCTGTCTTTTCGCTTGCAGCCACAAATGTTTTATCACGCAAAAAACGATAAAAAAGTCCAGTTTCATCTGCGTTGTAAAGTTGTGAATCGGATAACTTCATTTCATTGATTTTTGCTCTTAAATTATGAATAAAATGTGTAACACCTGTGAAAGGATTTCGCCACAAATTTTTAAATTGCGAATACCGTACCTCCTTTTAAAATTTGCTAGCCACCCATCACTGGCATAAAATATTTTTCTAGGTGGGTGCATTTTTGCGAATTCGTACTTGGCCCTGCTTTTTAAAATTGGTCCATTCAGTGCACAGTTACGCTGTCTTTGGTCTAAAAACCACTTGTACAACTTTGACTCAAGATCAGCATATTCCTCTTTATGAAGAGTTTTCCTGTTAGATTTTTCATATGTGTTCGCAACAGCCTCCAAGATTTCGTTACGTTTTTTCTTTATCTTTGATATGGCTACTTTGGATACACCATAATTCAACGCCAATCGCTTTCCGTGCATACCTTGATCAAGCATTTTTAAAATATGCACTTTTTGCTGCAAATTCAACCTGATTTGTGATGATTTCTTCTGCTTTGGCATTTTTTAAATAAGCACTGCACAACTCACAAGCTAAACACTGAAGACTAACAGGAACTTCAACAGAAATGTTGAAGATAGACAACATTTTTGGCAGCAAAAAATAAAAAGGAAGTTCGGGGAATACCATAATATATTAAACAAAAATAAAGATTTAGCATTGCCACTGAGAAGATTTTAAGTGACCAAGCTGCCACTATTATCACTGAAACAGCTGTTGTTTTAAAAAAAGTGTACACGCTCTAAAAAGTTAACCGAAAAGTTAACTTTTTAGAGCTGCACGAAAAACTGTTAACTTATCCGCGTGTTTAACTTTTACGCGAGTAAACTTTTGTAAGATTCTACTGTATATATATATATATATATATATATATATATATATAATATATGTATATATATATATATATATATATATATATAATATATGTATATATATATATATATATATATATATATATATATACATATAGATATTTATATATATATACATATATATATATATATAAATATATATATATATATATATATATATATATATACATATATATATATATATATATATATATATATGTATATATATATATATATATATATATATATATATGTATATAAATATATATATATATATATATATATATATGTATATAAATATATATATATATATATATATATATATATGTATATATATATATATATACATATATATATATATATATATATATATATATGTATATACATATATATATATATATATATATATATATATATGTATATACATATATATATATATATATATATATATATATATATGTATATATATATATATATATATATATATATATATGTATATATATATATATATATATATATATATATATATATGTATATATATATATATATATATATATATATATGTATATATATATATATATATATATATATATATATATACATATATATATATATATATATATATATATATATATATTTATATACATATATATATATATATATATATATATATATATTTATATACATATATATATATATATATATATATATATATATATATAATATATGTATATATATATATATATATATATATATACATACAGATATTTATATATATATACATATATATATATATATATATATATATAAATATATATATGTATATATATATATATATATATATATATATATATATGTACAAAATGTTGAATATTTGTTTTATACATTTTCTAATTCCATTTTTAATTTGAAGAAAATTACGAATCTTGCACTAAAAATGCATTAAACTAAAAATCAATTAATGTTTGAATAATTCAAAAACGATAAGAGATAAAGAAAAATTGTGTTAGAATAAAAAAATAGCAACTTTAATTTTCATTTTCGTGCTGATTTTTTTCCCAAAAGTTATATATTAAAATTCAAAGTGATCAATTGAGAGGTTTTAGCTAGTTCCTATGCGCATATCACTGGGGCTCATGTAGATCATCAAGGAATCTTTACCCAACATTTGCTAGAATAACTAGAGATATTTATTTCAAACTTTCACATTAATCATTGGGAAGCTTAAAAACAAAAATCAAATTTATAACAAGAACTCATTGATCACATTCGCGTAGCCGAACAAAAAAAGTTTATTGTTGCAAAATCGCATGATCTTGCTGGCCAGTAGATATCGCCATGACGAGAAATTACGCGGCCGGGAAATGTCTGTTGCAATAAAGCCATATTCGCTCGAGTTATGTGGCATGTGGCACCGTCTTGTTGAAACCACATATCCTCCAATTCAAACTTTGTTTATTAACATACTCACCGAGTGAGAAATGTGCTTCATCGCTGAAGAAAATTTTGTTCGAAAAATCGCCGTCAACCGCCTGTTGTTCAAGCACCCATTCCACGTATCTACGACGTTGTGAATGGTCAGCTGGCTTTAGTTGTTGTCTGATCTGGACTTTATATAGATGTAGGTGTAGATCGAAATGCAAAATACGCAATAATTTGCCGTAAGACAGTCCTAATTCCTGTCCTCTCGGGGGGCACAATAGGCAACTTGGTTAGTCATACCGCCTTGTTGCAGTGCTTTCTGGGGAAAATATAAGATAGTCAGGTGAAAGGATACCTGGGTCATACAATGGATCAAAAATCAAGAGTAGGTGGCAAACCTATGTTTGTTTGACCTGCGAAGCGTAACCAGTTTCCTTATACTGGTACCACGGGATCTGGTTGAGCCCCACAGATGAGACTTTGGTTGATTCTGTGGCCAGATATTGATTGAGGTCTCTTCATGAGTCCACGTGGTAGCTGTGGTTTAATACCAAGAGCCGCTGGTAAAAATGTCAGGAAAGGGGTTGATGTTCCGGTATATGTATTATGTTGGATATTGACCCAGCTGATGGCAGTCTCTATGGGCTGCTGCGAATCAGCAGATGTTAACGAAATGTTAACAAGGTTTTAAGATAGGCCCGAACACCTTAGCAAGGTGTATGAAGTTGATATATATGGCGATACTAAATGATTAAGATTGCAACCTGTGTGTCCTCGAATGACACTCAGGTGGCCCCTGAGGGCGACAGGGGTGGTGGTGAGAATAAATTTTACCCGGTGTTAGGACCACCTTCGGATATGCCATAATGGTAGGTGCCGACGATAATCTTAGACACGAGTCCTAATTCCTGAGAACGACGAGGAATCGACACATTCAGGTCTTCGGCAACACTTTCACTTACAGCAGCGATATTTTCAGCGCAACGCGCAAAACGATGATGCACAGGCCTTACAATATTTGTAACCGCTCTAGTCTCTTCAAATTTCTTCACAATTTTGCCAATTCCTTGCGTAGTTGGACGATTATGTAAACCATAATCTCCTCTTAAAGCCCGATATGTGGCTGTTGCAGAATCACCATTTTTGGAGTATGTTTTGATAATTTTTATGCGTTGTGTGATAGTTAAGCGATCCATTTTCGTCAATGTCAGACTTTCAACTGTTGCTTTAACAATTTATTTTGACAGATGTCGAATTCCAGTCCTATGCTTTTGAAACCACGAAATAGATAACAATATATTAGTACATGTTTTAGGGAATTATCGGTTTAACTTTTTAATTTTTACTTTCGTGCTGACTGAGCTTTTAGGAAAAAAGAATCAGCACGAAAATAAATATTAAAGAGTTAAAACAACAATTCCCAAAAACATGTATTAATATAATAACGAAAGTTCTACTTACAATTCCAAATTTTTTTAATGATTGAGCTACAATATTTATGTGCGTGTGCAATTTTCTTTTGCTTTACATCAGTGATAGCCACTCCATAGCCTCGCGACGCAGTTAATAATAGTATTTTTCACACAGGCACGGTCGGCAATCCACACGTATACAACAACTTTGTTCGTTTCAAAAGATCAGTCTATCATTAGCTTTGTGAAAGTAACACCACGCACGATTGTTTGCGTTATTTACTTGATTTTTCGTAATCCTCACAAAAGCACACAGAGCAACAATGTATATCTTTTTTGAAAATCGTGACAGTAAGCCGCAATGTTATAATTGTTTGAAGGAATTATCAATATGCGACAAATTTAATATAAGGTGGCATTACTTGTCGTGCCATATTAATTATGAAAAGTTTAAAAATAATGAAAGGCAAATATGATAAAATGAAAGCCAAAATTGCCAATAAATATAGATAAAATTTTAAAAACTTCTTAAACTTTCAACTTCATAACCTATAATTGCAATGTTCATACAATTCCCCCTAGTCAATATATTTCAGCATTATATAACTTTATATTATAACAATTGTTTATTTATTTTTTTTTTAAGTTTAAAAAGAAATATATAATATTGTTACACAGTGTACAATTCGGCAGCGACCGCAGCTACTGTTTGCGACCGCACACAACCACATAATATGCTTGGGCTCGTGAATTTTGTACAGTCGTCCGGCGAAAGAGTTAAAAAAAAAACAATACAAAACAATTAATTTATTTTGCAGAGGTATCAAACTGTCAGAAACCTAGGCTTTTCATTAACTGATCTTATTTCTTCTTTAATAATTACAATCAGACTTAAACTAATGTTTAAATATTTGCTTGTTCAGGAAATAAGTTTTATGTTACATTTTATTGTTTTCTGCTTATTATGTTTGTTACAAATTCATCAATATCGTCTGTTTTAATATAGGTGTTTGTTTTTGGAATTGAATATGTAGTTTCTCCCCCCTTTAGAGTAGAATTCTCCTGAATTCTTTTATTCATTTTAATTTTAATATATATTTATGTTTTATAATTACAATAATTAGGGTAATAAATACTATTATTGCTGAGATAAAATTGCACCCATATGATATACTACTATGATATTTCAATTTATTTATGTTTAGTATGTGGTCTTTGTTTTCTTCTATTATATCGTTAAAAGTTATTTTTTTGTAAAGTTCTTTATATTTTCATACTTAATTGTTACAATTTTTGTGTCATCTTTTTCAATCAGATTAGAAAAATAATAATCTTTAATTTCTATACAGTTTCCATTTACAATAGTTTTGTTCTTCTTACAGGTATGCTGAACTGATATATTTACTGCATTCTTAACAATTACTGTTTTCATGTCTATTGGTATTACTTCAAATTCTGTACGTTTTATTAGTTTACAATATTCTTTTAGAACGCAATGTGTGCTAGGCTTTAATTGTCCAAGATTTTTATTTTCTTCGAACTTATAGATTTTATTTCCTTACATAAAGATTTTTTTCTATTATGGCATCAATTTCGTTATCCTCTTTATTAGGTATTGGTATTATGTTTCTTTTATTTACTTGTACAAATGATTATGGTATTTTAATACCAAATATTAAATACGTGTTATTAAAAGTTGCTGTTCCTAGTTGAATATATTTAAGCTTATTATAGTCTATTTCGTACTTTATGATTTCCTTACTTGTTAAAATATTAGGATGAATTATACCATATTTAGCGCAAACTATATTGTCTTGAATATGTTCTATTTTATTTTTTAGCAATTGTATTTTTGTTAGTTGTTGTAAATATATATTTAGTTCATATTCTTTATCTATATGTTTATATATTGAATTTAGGCCTTTTTCTATTTCTTGCCTATCACTCTTTACAATTTGTTTTAATTGATTGATAGATGAATTAAAATAATCATTAACTAGTATTTGTTGGTTGTGAATGTCTTGTCTGTCATAATCGTCCATTGTGCCAAATAGCCACTTTGACATGCTTCCTAATGCATTTATTAAACCACGTTTTTGTCTGTTACTTTTTGGTGTTAGTGTTAGTATTTTATTTCTGACTTTAATAGTTCTTGCTGAAGCAATGGTTCTCATTAGTATAATGTTATTCCTCATTTCGTTCACTATATTTTCTAAGTCCTTATTATATGCACTACTATGTCTGTCTCTTTAACCATTGCTTGAAGTCCCATTTGAATGTCCGTAAATCCTATTTCGTCCTTTAATTCATTTGTAGCCAGTTCTCCTTTAATCGTCGGTGTTGAACTCACTAACAAGAGCAGGATGATTATTATCTGTAAATTTATATTGTCTTTAGATGTTAATTGGATGAATATTTTTTAAAAGTCCTTTTCTATATTTAGGTTGTTCTTTGTGCCTAACTGCTTTGTAGTTCTTCATGAAACCCTCCCGTCTTTTTTCTCTATAGTCTTCTCTATTTAAGTTAAGGTTATCAATTTTCTTTCTCTTGCATTCTTCTAAATTTTGTTTAATATTTCCTAAATCTACGCGTCCTTCTTGTACATCTTGTGATGCGCATTTTATACTTGAGTGATACCTTTCATTATAATTCCTGATAGTTCGTTGAATTAATTGTTGTATAGGTAAATTTTTGTTAGTTTGATACAAAATTCTAAACTTTTCTGCCATGGTATTGTGAAATCTTTCTATATCGGCATATCCTGTATGACTGTTGGGTTTAGATAAATGTAATTGAATCTTTCATCCTTATTGTGTTAAAGTCATTGTCTGCTACTATTTTATCTGGTTTATCAATTTTAGTGATATGTTCTTATAGTTTTTCTATTAAAGTTATGTGATTTCTATCGCTCAGTGGATACGCAGCTCCAAATTTTGAAAACTTATATATTGTCGTTAAGAAAATAAATCCTTTGATTACATATGTATCAATGTGTATGATTTGGTTTTTATCTGTGTGATGAAATTTAATTTTAATGGGATGTCGTTCATACTTTACTTGTTGACATGGGTTACATTATTAAGTACTACTTGGATCAGTTCCATAAGTTTTGGAAAATATATTTTATTTTTGATTTTATTATAAGTTTCTTGTATGCCCGATATTTGTTTTACTGCTTCCACTTCGGTTTCAATGTCCTGTGCTCTCATGGTGCACTTAATAAAATTAATTTGGCTAGCGTTGGAATACATATTTATTAGTTTTTCTTGCACTATATTATAGTTGTTTTCAGATAGTTCCGAAAATATCCCTATTTTTCCTTTTGAGATGTATCTTTTAAAACTTTTTCCCATTCGATTAAAGTCACTTTCTGCAATAAAAATAATCCTTTTCCCATGTAATTCCTTAAATTCTTCTATTTTGTTATCTGTTAAAATTATTTGGGTTTTGTACTTATTTACAGTTTCTTCTTTTATAAAAAAATGATCTCCTTATTCCTCTTCTGCTGAATGCACTGTTGCCATTGTGACGTCGTCTTCTACATTGTTAAAAATGGTATTTTCACCTCCCGCTTTTTCTGAAATAGTTTCCTCACTATTTTCTATTCTGCTCAAAAAGTCTGCTACTTTGTTTTCTTTACCTTTAAAGTATTCGATCATATCCTTTCCTCTGTATTTGGAATGTAAATACTTAATTGGTTGGTGATCAGTGAGAATTTTGAGCTTTCTGCCATAAATGTAGGAACTTAAATAATTGACGCTCCACATTATCGCCAGAAACTCCTTGTCCGTTGCGGATTAGTTTCTTTCATGATTGTTTAATATTCTTGAAGCATAGCATACCGGGTGCCCTTCTTGTGACAACACTGCACCAATTGCGTAATTGGATGCATCTGTCGTTAATGTGAACTCTTTTTCGAAATCGGGATAACGTCAAACAGTATGTGTACTGATTAATATCTTTAACCTCTCGAAGGCTTCAATATAAGTTGGATCTTTCATATTAAGTTTTGTACCTTTTTTTAAATATTTTGTAATTGGCTGGGCCACTTTTGCGTAATCTTTTACGAACTTGCGGTAATACCCAGTTAGTCCCAAAAAAATTTTTATCTGCTTCTCAGTTTTTGGCAATTCTAAAATTTGAATTATTTTAATTTTGTTTGGATTTGGCTTCATGCCGTCTTTTATCAAAATACGGCCTAAAAATTATGTTTCTTTTTTTAAGAAATTACATTTGTCTATTTGTTTTTTTATTGCTTTAATGTGTTCGGTATACCTCGGGAACCAAGAAATTGAGACTATATTTTAAATATATCACCGTGATCAGGGTGATTCAAAATGGGCATTTTCATAACTTTGCTGAAATGAGAAATTTCTTATAAGTTTTTAATTTTTAAACAACTATAACTTTTTTGTTTTAAAAGATTTCTAAGCAAAATAAATTTTGTATAATTGCCCAGCTTGTTAGCTAAGCTTGTGGCAAAAAAAAAATTTTTTAATATTTTGAAATTAATTAAAAAAATTTTTTTTTCTCAATGTTTAAATATTCCTAAATGCTCCCACTTAATAGAGCATAGCTTTTAAAGTTCGTTTAGATACTAGTACTATCTTATAGTATGAACTCTCCTCTCCTATACCCCATTGTATAACCGGCACGATCCGACCGTGAGCACAAGAGCAATTTTTCTGGCGCAAGGTCAAATATTTTTAGAGTAAAAATGTATATTCTGTTGTGCTCAATTTTGAATTATTTTTTTATCAGATGGTTTTTATGAAAAACGGATTTCAGATGGAAAAGTATTTTGGTTTTTAATTTAATTTACCCTTATGATAAAGGTATATAAAAGTTTTTTTTCGGAATGGCTTGGGCATAATTAATATGTTGATATTCACAACTGCCTCTAATAAAGAACATATATCAACAAAGAATGGCAAAAGACATTGACTTATAACAAGCGCTGTTGCAGGTAGAAGTCCTGCAACAGCCATAAAACACATAAAAATTTAAAAGGAAAATTCCTAGAAAAACGATACTTCCAGGGTGCACGGGTACACGTCTATTGTTTGTGCTGTGGTCTTCGCTTCCTTCATATGTGCGCGTGTGTACGTGTTCGTTTCTTGATTGTGAAATTATCTAAAAATCAGTATAAGGAATTTAGAAACGGGCCAATGAAAAGAATTCTGGGATTTTCCCAGAGTATAAGGATTTAGTCTCAGTCGAAAAAGAATGTTTACCTCCACAAACTGATGTAACATAACTGTCACTGCCACTTCAGCAGAAATTAAATTGCAAGATCTTCTTGAATACACTGCCGAACGGTTGTTAAATACTCTTGACGCTGATCGCTTGAAAAAACTTGAAAATGTCAGCATTACTTTAATTTCTAAATGGGGATGTGATGGGTCCTATGGTCAAAGACAATACAAGCAATGTAACGCCGAATCAGATGCTGACTTTTTTCTGGTATCTTTCGTTCCATTGCGCTTGACAAAAAGTTATAACGGGTTAGAGCTATCAACCAGCAGAGCATAAGAAATTGATGTATGGAAAAATGAAATACCCTCATCAACAAAGTATTGCAGACCAATTAAATTTACATTCAAAAAAGAAACAAAAGAGGTCATAATTGAAGAAGTCCAAAAATAAAAGATCAAATTGATGCTGTTAAACCTGCTGTATTTACAGTTGATGACCAGGAAATCGAAGTAAATTTTAAAATGTGTCTTACAATGATTGATGGAAAAGTTTCACAAGCTTTGACTGATACAAAAGCATCGTCAAGCTCCGTTATATGGCAAAAGACATGAATTCAATTAAGCCATTCCCATTCCAGAAGATGATAGTTTTAAGGCACCATACGAATTTGGATTGTCCCCTCTTCATGCGAGAATAAGTTTTATGGAACATAGAAGGATACACAAATGATGGAAATACTGCAAGGAGATTTTTTTAGATCCAGAAACTGCATCACGTACCACAGGTGTAAATTTGGAGCTAATAAAGCGATTCAACATTATATTATAAGTTCTAGCATGCAGCAGAAAGATAAATGCAAAAAAATTTGGAGAATACGCAAAAAAAATGCTTTACTTTATATTGAAAAATTCTCATGGAGGTCTATCTCATCAACTGTCCATAAAATTTTGTACCATGGCTACTTAGCAGAAATATTTACTAAAATTATTTAAGAAAAAATTAGATTGCAAATAAATCGTTATATATGTATATCGTTTTAAGATATCAAACATACATTTCACAATTTTAAATTTACAAATTTCAAGTAGAAGTTTACATATATGTCCATTTTGAACTTTTAGAATATAGAAACTTACATCGTCTTCATTAAAACCTTTTTATCTAAAGTAAATTTAATCAATGTTTTTTATTGTTTATGCTACTTAATGAAGTAAATTTGTTCAAAAAATGATCCTTCGACCTTTAGTATAAAAAATTTCACAGGGGCCAAATTTTAGCACTTTGTGACAAAATTTTAATTTTTTAGTATATATATAAGTTGTAAACGTGACTTAAAATATCATGTTGTGTGTAAAACAAACTTTTATAACAAGTTTCAATACTTCACTTTTGTACCAAAAATAGCACAAAACTAAAATGCGTTTGAAATCCATCATAACCTTTTAAAAGTTTTTACTTCAACTTAAAGCCTATAGTCTCACCTAGTAAACAAAAAAAAAAAACCTGTATCAAAATTCCAATCAGTTCAAAAGCTATATATTTTTGTCCGCCTTCTCGCGAAATGGTCCACTGTGCGACGCAAGTTTTATTAATATAGTCTCTTAGAATTTCATTCATCAGCCTTTGATATGTGGCTGGCGCGAACTTCAGGCCAAATGGCATCCTTACAAATTCGTACAACCCGTGTGGTGTTACGAATGCCGTTTTTTCCCTGTCCTCTTTTTTAACTAAAATCTGGTGATACCCCTTTGCTAAGTCTAATATCGTAAAATATTGAGCTCTTCTCAGCTTATCCAATATTGAATCAATATTCTGCAAAGGAAACTTGTCGTCTATGGTAACATCATTTAACTTTTTGTAATCAATTACTATGCGATATTTTTTCTTTTTTGTCTATTTTCTTGGGTACAACTATTAGAGGACTCGAATATCTTGAATTGTTTTTCGGAATAATACCCTGTTCCTCCATTTCCTTGATTTGTTTTCTAACTTCCATCTCGTGTTGACGTGGGTACCTATACAATTTTCAATTAATTTGATGTGGCGTCGTGGTTTTTATTGCATGATGAATTTCCGTAGTATTAGTCAATATGTCACCTTCTTTATATAGTAATTTGTTATACCGCTTTAATAATTCGTCATTTAAATGGTTTAATTTGAGTCTTTCTAAATCAGAATCACTAGCTTCAAAGGTACAAATGTGATTAAAATCATAAGGGTATTCAAAAAATTGCTTGTCTTTCCGTTTAGTATTATTTCTCCTCTTTCAATTTTTATTAGCGAATTTAAAAAATTTAATATGTCAATACCTATTATAAAATCATATATTTTTTCTCATAATTGTGTAACCTTCCAATGTATCGTTGCGTTGTTAGGTAGATTAAATTTATCTGGTCCATCTGTATGCACCTCATAATTAATTATTCCTTTATTCGTTAATGTACTAAATGTTATTGGTCGCTTCAATTTAATTATTCTAAAATAATTTATTTCACTACTAATTAAGCTAATGCTAGCTCCTGTATCTATTAATGCTATGTATGTTTTATTATCAATATTGAGTTTTATCTTTGGCAGTCATTCTGCGGCTGCTTCGTAAAAAAAAACGTATTATTTATTTCTTCGCAATAATGCATTTCAGGTCCTTCTGGGCTTTGCCTATCATAGTTTAAGCGATTTTGGCCAAACTTTTGATTAGAATGTCCTGCCACTCGAGGATTACTGTAGCATCTTGCAATATTATCCACCTCCATAGGTTCCATTCGGTTCTGTTTAGGTGGATTCCAACGAACTTGGTGGAACTCGACCTAAGCTGTTGGAATTGTCCTGAAGAGTTATCATTTCTTACATCATTCTGGAATTTTTATCTTCCTGAATTATTAAAATTATTCTTATTAAGAACATTCTGTTCTTCACGCCTATAAAATTTATTATTCCACTTATTTCGTTCTCTAAACTGTCGGTTATATCATTCGTCCCTATTTTGATTATTGTATGTCTTATTCTGATTATTGCAAATTGGCTTATTATGATATTGTCCTTTATGTTTTTCTTCCTTTCCATATCTTTTATATTCCGGTCTTATACACGTATCTTCAAACCTTCTTTCATTCATTATAAATAAAATATCTTTCAATTGTCTTTGTTCGTAAATTTTGTCCAGTAATGTCCCTTGAGTCATTTCTTTTATAATATTCACTAACAAGCTATCTATGTTTGACAAGTCTATGCCAAGTTCACCACTATAATATATTATTAGTTCGTCACTTTTATATTTAATAATTTGAATTGTAATAATTAATTCGCTTACCGTGTTAACTCTTAAATTAGCAATCCGCCTATATTTCGTGGGGTTCTGTATCGGGTTTATATCTCAGCTTCAAAGTTTCCTTAATAAGTTGCCAATTGTCGGGTTCGGGAATGTTGATTATTGTATTTTTAGCTTCCCCTTGAATTGTCTTGTAGTATATCGCTCTTATTGCTTCTTTCTGCTGTTCCGGGCATTGTAAAGTTGATATTAGGTACTCTACGCTGCTGAAAAACGAGTTAATTGTGACTTCTCCTAGGCCTGTGAATATTGATAGATGATTGATATTCTTCAGAATTTTATCGGGTCTGCTCGTTGTCTTTGCTGAAGGTCAATGTAGGCCACTTCGAGTTGTTCTTGCTACTGCTCTCTTCTAGCTAGTTGTTCTGCTAGATTTACAGGACCTACCTCTTGTTCTGCGTGTTCCATTCTTCTTTCGTAGAATCGCTTCTGTCTTGAGTTTCGAATTTTGAGAACCTTTATGATCTCTTACGATGAGTTAAAACAAAAACAACACAAAACAATTAATTTATTTTGAAGAGGTATCAAACTGTCACAAGCCTAAGCTTTTCATTAACTGATTTTATTTCTTCTTTAATAATTACAATCAGACTTAAACTAATGTTTAAATATTTGCTTGTTCAGCATTCAATTTTAGTAATAATTCTACAATATGCTTATGAGTGATTTTGCATTAAGTATTTTAAACGTTTCAAAACAGGAAATAAGTTTTATGTTACATTTTATTGTTTTTTGTTTATTATGTTCGTTACAAATTCATCTATATCGTCTGCTTTAATATATGTAGGTGTTTGTTTTTGGAATTGAATATGTAAATCGTGCGTTCGGGGCTTGGTTATCACTGCTTTACATGATGAATGCAAGTGAGAAAAAGTAAAAAAATTTAATATCAGGCAGGAAATTCTGCGTAAAGATGGGTTAAAAATCTAATGTCCGAAGAGGATTACACAATATTCTTTATATATATGACTGTAATTTTAAAAGCTCATATATATGGATAAAAAACTAAAGGCGGAAGCAAAGACTCTATAATACAAAGATGTTGTACGCCATATATTACTAAAATTCAAAAATTTTGTGCTTCTCTATGATGCTGGGGACAGGTATGTACATAGCAACCAAGAATGATAAAATAAAGTTTACGCCTTGCGCATGATTTCTATTTGATGATGTATTTATTCCCTCGAAGAGATTGCCAAATGTTTATTAAATACATGAATGCCAAACTGATACTTTCACGTACAAAATTTATATTTTTTGCTACATTTTGCAACACTTCGCACAATTTACTCAGAGAGATCTCCAACAAGCAAATTAAATCTGATTTATCAAAGTGCAAGTTTTGTATTATGTATATTTTAAAATGTATTGTGTTATATTTTATAATAAATATACATATTAAATAATTATGAAATAACTTCAAGTGCAAAAAACTTACTAAAACTTGTTTTTTAACGCTCATAAACTGTAAACAAAAAACCCAAATTAAAGTGAAAAGAGAACAAATAGAACAAACATGAAATTTGCGGTGGGCAATTGCAAACAAACTAACAGCAAAAATATAAGAGAGGAATTCATTGTGTTAAAATGTATTTCATATCATATTAGATTGTATAACGGGTTCAAACGAAGGCATTTTCGGTAGTAATGCAAATGTAGAAGTTGACAATACATACGATTTAGATTTTAATAATTCTTTAACGGGTAAGCTAAAACCTTCATCCTTGCGATTTCTTCAGGTACTATACTTAATAGTGTTAAGCGTAACATTCAGGCAGATGTTTTGGCTACAGAAGCAAACGAAAGCGAAATAGAAAATGTGGAATATGATGGTTTAGAGAACTTGGCCGGATATATTTGCCACAAATTAAAGAATGAAAGGCCTGATCTTGTGAGTAATTCTTCAAACGAACACATTTTTTTATGAGTTAATCACTTAAGTGAAGGCTGTCTTAGCAAGCCATCAACTTCGTTAATGGACACGCTAACATTATGTGACTAAATTTTTTCCTAAATTGAATGGCGACAAATTATTACTTACAACTGGATATTTACAAAACCATTTATTGGACGCAAAAGAATTTGAAGAAGAAGTGGAGATGTAAAAATTTTTTTAGGTGTGTAATGTATCTCAAAATTGTTGATTTTATATGTAAGTAGAATAACAAACACATATTTTGAATGGAGAAAAAAATAGGAAAATAATTAGCACTTGGGTCCAATACTTATATAAAACAACTATAAAATAAAAATTTCAAATAAATAAAAGTGGAAAATAAAATAATTACTTAAAATTATTTTATATCAAGCACTGCTCTTGGGCTATAGAAAAAGGTAGTTCTAAACAAAGAAAAATGCAGATTTTATCAAATAAGTAAAAATACAAAAGCAAATCTATAAAAAATGTATAAAAAAGATATATAACAAAAAAAAAAAGATAAATAAATAAGAAATAATATTATAAACAAAATATTACTAATAAATAATAAAAATTTTTCAATATATGAAGAATTTTTTATATTTTTAAAGCTAATCCGGCCTAACGTATTCAATGTTGATAAACAAGTTATTGCATTTTTTTACCCAAAATTTTGTCAATTGTTTGTCGACGTCTTTATAGGTTCTTTTGTGGTTTTATAGTTATTAATACATTAGATACATATTGATAATAATACTAGTGCATTTTTTTTTATAAATTTTAAAGGTTGGTATTGCAGTTTGTCTTATTTGATAGGTATAATATAGCCAAAAAAATTAAAACAACAATAAATTTTGTTTCTATAGAAACATTTTTAAATAGGTTTAAATTGTTTTTAACAAAATCTCCAAATCTCTAGATTTTACAAAAATAAAGGTATCCTTTATTATATCATTTTTACAGAAAACCTAAATGTTTTAACCCTTATAATTCCTTAAAAACTTATTTCTAGTACAAAATCAATTCTTCTATTTTAACAAAGCGAATGCATTCTCAATTTCTGAACGATTCACAGATCCACTAAAAAAAAATCATTCCATAACTGCCGTCTGTACAGAATTTTGGCGCTAATTTTTTAATTTACTAATGCCGAACAAATGACCTGCGCCAATAAAATGAATTTTTTTTATACATAATATATCAATAAATAATATATATATATATATATATATATATATATTTATATAACAGTCCGAGTTAGATACTATTTTGGCAAATGTAATGGTTGCTAAAATTATTCTATCAAGTTTTTCCAGTAACTGTGAAGTTGAACAAGAAGAGATTGACCAAATTGATACTTATGATATAAGTTTAGTAAGAAGTAATGATTATAATATATATTCTTCAAGTGAACATACTGAAATAGGCTCTAATAAAAGGGTTGATGTTGAATTTGACGATGATTACTTTTAAAAGATATTTTTAATAATTCCGAGAACATAAATTTTGAACGCGTTTTCATGAGATACTTCGTTGGGTATGTTGCATTTAAAATTATTCCAAAATTGCAATGCGAAAAATGCTGTAATGAGATTAGGAACATGGATGAAATTTTAACCGCACCAAGCGAGCTTTTTGTATTCCTTAAGAATTATCAGTCTCTGACCGATTTTGGAAATTTAGCTGCTCCATCAGACAAACTGATGACAAATGGATGCAAGTAAGAAACATATTTTAATATTTCACAGTGTCTTTAAAACTGAACCGGAACGAAATAGTATAAAATCATCTATTATTGACTTTTGCAAACACTTAACCCCAGAATGGTTCAGTGATGATTGTTTCAACTATAAACAGCAATTATTAGACTTTTAATTATTGGTCCTCCTTTGAAAGCACTGCTTTAGGGCTATAGAAAAAAGTACATAGTTCTAAGCAAAGAAAAGTGCAGATTTTTTTCAAATAAATAAAAATACAACAGCAATTCTAAAAAAAGTAATAACAAAAACTATAACAAAAAAATAAATAAATGCAAAATATTAAAATAAACATAATATTACTAATAATAATTAAATTTTTTTTCAATATAAACATTTTTAAAAAGGTTTAAATATTTTTATTAAAATCTCCAACTGTCTTGATAATAAATGTATCCTTTATTATATTATTAAAAGAAAACCTAAATGTTTTAGCTTTAGTGCACAATAACGTAATATAATTTATATAAAAGGTTATTGCGTGTGACCATTTTATATGAATAAAAAAACTGATTACTATGATTTTCTTTGAATGCCTTAAAAACTCATTTCTAATTCGAAATCAATTCTTATACTTTAACAAAGCGAATGCATTAACAATTTTTGATTTATCATGAATTAAATTATATTTCAATTCAATTTAAGACAAAATGAGTTCATTTAAAATAAAACTGGTCAATTCAACGACCACACGATCCACAGATCCACAAAAAAATCATTCAATAACAGCTTCGCCATCTATAAAGAATTATGGTGCTAATTTTGTAATTTACTAATGCCAAAGGAATCACTTGCGCCAATAAAATAAAATTTTTTGATACTTAATTTTTCAATAAATAATGTATATGTATATAAGGATATATATATATATATATATATATATATATATATATGTATATATATATATATATATATATATATACATATACACACGTATATATATATATATATATATATATACATATATATATATATATATATATATATATATATATACATACATATATATATATATATATATATATATATATATATTTATATATATATATATATATATATATATATATATATAGGTATATATATAAATATATATATATATATATATATATATATACATACATACATACATATACATTATATATGCTATATATACATATATATTGTTACGTTTTTAGACCTTTTCGTCAAAACGGTTTTATTACTCATTCTTCAAGGATTCGTTTTATTGCATCAAATTAAAACACAGACAAATTATTTTCGAAAATATAATTCGGCAACACTTTATTTATTACTTTATTAACACGAGTATTTGTACTACTAAACACTTAGCGATGAAATCACACACTCTCGCTGAGCTCTGGCAGCGTCTTTATATAGCAAAGTGACGTCGTCTGGTAACTTCGCGAAGCTTTTGGGCATGGTTGTTGTTGGTTGTACTTTACTTAACATGTAGCTATACACGCTTGTTTGTATACATGCCAATGCTGACTTGTGTGTTTTGCTTATGGTAACTATGTGTGGTTGTATGTATGAGTGCTCTGTGTGTTGTGTAGTTTTTTTTTCTTCTACACATAGCAGAGTATATGGCTGTGTATACTTGTGAACCTGTTTAGTTTTATTAGCAGCGAATACTTGCGTACAAGATCATTAAGAATAACATCTCTTAGCATTTATGTTGCTAGGTTTTTCGTTGTTGCTATTTACACTTGTTATTGGCACAGCCTCGAATGATCTTGTATATTCCGGAGTATTCCATTACCGTTAATTTGAATATTATCTGTATTGTGTTGACCAGGGTTGTAAAATTTTGACAACTAGAGATTAATTGACTGTGCTGCCACGTACATATAGCCAAATTGTCATTTTATTTAAATCTACCTCTAAACTTTGTAACACTGCCGCCCATTCAAACCTGTTCGACCCGAATATTCATACAATCACCTCTTCCATAGTGCGCCAATCGTTCGAGATGTACTATCTTCATTTTCGACCTTGGGCTATTATACTTCTGTATCCGGTGTACAACGCCATTCACTGTCTTAATCATTTTATACGGGCCATCCCAGTGAGTCTGTAATTTTGGGGACAATCCTTTCTTCCGTTGTGGGTTATAAAGTAAAACCAATTGTCCTTCCATAAATCCCTTCGAATTTGCTGCGCGGTCATACCTAGCCTTCATCTTGTCACTGACCATCTTGATTCTATTAAGCACGAACTCATGCAGTTGGTTTAAGTCCTCCTTCTCTTAGGACGTAATAGATCCTTCTTTTGTAGTTGGCTTAACACCAAATTCAAAATCACCAGGTAGTTTTAATTCCATCCCGAAGATAATTTTAGCTGGCGTTCTCGATGTTGAGTCGTGTACAGCTGACCTATTTGCCATAAAAAATTTGGGAATGTGCTCGTCCCAATCCCACTGAAGGCTGCTTACTACTTTTCGCAGGTACTCTTCCAAGGTGCGATTGAACCTCTCTACCATGCTATCAGACTGTGGATGCAACGGAGTCGTTCCGGTTTTCTTTATCCCATATAATTCGCACATTTCCCTGAATATGGCAGACTCGAAATTCCTTCCTTCGTCGGAATGTAATTCTATTGGGACACCATAGCGACATACCCAGTCGTTGAAGAATTCGTTTATAACTGTCTTTGCTTCCTGGTTAGATATAGCATATACCTCGTGCCATATACTCAAATAGCCCATTACCACAAGTATATAACGATTTCCGGCTTCAGTGCCGGGAAAGGGACCTGCTACATCCATTGCGATCCGCTCGAATTGTGCTCCTGAGTTGTATTGTTGTAGCTGTCCCCGACTTCTTCTTACTGGGCTTTTGGCTGCTATGCGCTGTGGGCAGTTTGCTATCCAGTCGGCTACGGCATGTTGACATCCAACCCAATAAAAACGCTGCTTCAGTTTCTGAAGTGTTTTTGTTACCCCAAGATGACCACCACTAGGTCCATTATGAAACTCCTGTAAAACTTTACTTATCTTGGAGTATGGCACAGCTACTAAATTTGAAGTTGTTTTGCCATCTACACTTTCTAATACGCGGTATAAACACCCTTTTATTACCTTGAGGCTGTTCCACTGAGCCCAATAATATTTGGCGAGTGGGCTTTCAGCCGAAATTTCAATCCGGGACAATCGTCTGTCCTCTTCTTTGGCCGCTATAATTTTCCTTAGTGTGCTGTCGTCCCTCTGTGCCGCTGACCAGTCTTCATCAGGGCCGATGTGCATTAGCCGAACATCAACAACGCTTTCCCTTTGCTCGGTTCTAACACAATGTTTACACTCTAAACAGTAGGGTCTTCTTGGTGGCGAAACAGATCTACCTCTCTTCCTTGATGCTTTGCATCTGCGCTTAGACGTTTCTAGGAAAAGCTTTTTGAGGAAGGTTTTGTGGCAAAATGATGCGACCCCTTATGAAATTTTCAATTTTTTTATCATATTATATCACATTTTGCTGTAACTTTGAAACTGATTTATTTTGGAGTTATTGGCCAAAAGAAATGCCCTGCCAAAAATTTAATTTCGCCAATAACTCCAAAATAAATCAGTTTTAAAGTTATAGCAAAATGTGTTATTTTATGTAAAACAATTGAAAATTTCATAAGGGGGTCGCACTATTTTGCCACAAAATCTGCCTCTATAAAAATTTTCTCAGAAACGTCTAAATTTTTGGCAGGGCACTTCTTTTGGCCAATTACTCAAATATAAATCAGTTTCAAAGTTATAGCAACATATGTTATAATATGTGAAAGAATTGAAAATTTCATAAGGGGATCTCATCATTTTGCCACAAAATCTGCCTCTAAAAAAATTTCTTAGAAACGTCAAAATTTTTGGCAGGGCACTTCTTTTGGCCAATAACTCCAAAATAAATCAGTTTCAAAGCTATAGCAACATGTGTTATAATATGTGAAAAAATTGGAAATAACTAAGGGGGTCGCATCATTTTGCCCCAAACCCCTTCCTCAAAAAACTTTTCTTAGAAATGTCTAAGTTCTTAGCATGGCACTTGTTTTGGCCAATTACTCCAATATAAATCAGTTTTAAAGTTATAGCGAAATGTGTTATTTTATGTGAAAAAATTGAAAATTTCATAAGGGGATCTCATCATTTTGCCACAAAATCTGCCTCTAAAAAAATTTCTTAGAAACGTCAAAATTTTTGGCAGGGCACTTCTTTTGGCCAATAACTCCAAAATAAATCAGTTTCAAAGCTATAGCAACATGTGTTATAATATGTGAAAAAATTGGAAATAACTAAGGGGGTCGCATCATTTTGCCAAAAAATCTGCTTCAAAAATATTTTCTTAGAAACGTCTAAATTTTTGCAGAGCACTTCTTATTGCCAATAACTCCAAAATAAGTCAGTTTCAAAGTTATAGCAACATGTGTTATAATATGTGAAAAAATTGAAAATTTAAAAACTTCATAAGGGAGTCGCATCATTTTGTAACAAAATCTGCCGCAAAAAAATTTTCTTAGAAACGTCTAAATTATTGGCAGGGCACTTCTTTTGGCCAATAACTCCAAAATAAATCAGTTTAAAAGTTATAGCAAAATGTGTTATAATATGATAAAAAATTTAAAATGTCATAATTTTGCCTCTAAAAGAATTTTCTTAGAAACGTTAAAATTTTTGGCAGGAAACTTCTTTTGGCCAATATTTCCAAAATAAATCAGCCTCAAAGTTATAGAAACGTGTGTTATAATATGTGAAAAAATTTAAAATTACATAAGGGGGTCGCATCATTTTGCCACAAAATCTGCCTCAAAAAAATTTTCTTAGAAACGTCTAAATTTTTGGCAGGGCACTTCTTTTTGCCAATAACTCCAAAATAAATCAGTTTAAAAGTTATAGCAAAATATGCTATAATATGATAAAAAATTGAAAATGTCATAAGGGGGTAGCATCATTTTGCAACAAAATCTGCCTCAAAAATATTTTCTTAGAAACGTCTAAATTTTTGGCAGGGCACTTCTTTTGGCCAATAACTCCAAAATAAATCAGTTTCAAAGTTATAGCCAAATGTGTTATAATATGTGAAAAATTGAAAAAATTGAATATAACATAAAAGGGTCGCATCATTTGCCACAAAATCTGCCTAAAAAAATTTTCTTACAAACGTGTAAATTTTTGGCAGGGCACTTCTTTTGGCCACTAACTCCAAAATAAATCAGTTTCAAAGTTATAGCAAAATGTGTTATATGTGAAAAAATTTAAAATTCCATAAGGGCACTTCTTTTGGCCAATAATTCCAATATAAATCATTTTTAAAGTTATAGCGAAATGTGTTATAATATGGGGAAAAAAAATAAAATGTCATAAGGGGGTCGCATCATTTTGCAACAAAATCTGCCTCAAAACAACTTTCTTAGAAACTTCAAAATTTTTGGCAGGGCACTTCTTTTGGCCAATAACTCCAAAATAAATCAGTTTAAAAGTTATAGCAAAATGTGTTATAATATGATAAAAAATTTAAAATGTCATAATTTTGCCTCTAAAAGAATTTTCTTAGAAACTTTAAAATTTTTGGCAGGGAACTTCTTTTGGCCAATTACTCCAATATAAAGCAGTTTCAAAGTTATAGCAACATGTGTTATAATATGATAAAAAATTGAAAATGTCATAAGTTGTTCGCATAATTTTGCCAAAAAAACTGCATCTAAAAAAATTTTCTTAGAAACGTAAAAATTTTTGGCAGGGCACTTCTTTTCGCCAATAACTCCAAAATAAATCAGTGTTAAAGTTATAGCAAAATGTGTTATTTTATGTGAAAGAATTGAAAATTTCATAAAGGGGTGGCATCATTTTGCCACAAAATCTGCCTCTAAAAAAAATTTTCTTAGAAACGTCTAAATTTTTGGCAGGGCACTTCTTTTGGCCAATAACTCCAAAATAAATCAGTTTCAAAGTTATAGAAAAATGTGTTATAATATGTGAAAAATTTAAAAAATTGAATATAACATAAAAGGGTCGCATGATTTGCCCCAAAATCTGCCTAAAAAAATTTCCTTACAAACGTCAAAATTTTTGGCAGGGCACTTCTTTTGGCCAATAACTCCAAAATAAATCAGTTTCAAAGCTATAGCAACATGTGTTATAATATGTGAAAAAATTGGAAATAACTAAGGGGGTCGCATCATTTTGCCAAAAAATCTGCTTCAAAAATATTTTCTTAGAAACGTCTAAATTTTTGCAGAGCACTTCTTTTTGCCAATAACTCCAAAATAAGTCAGTTTCAAAGTTATAGCAACATGTGTTATAATATGTGAAAAAATTGAAAATTTAAAAACTTCATAAGGGAGTCGCATCATTTTGTAACAAAATCTGCCGCAAAAAAATTTTCTTAGAAACGTCTAAATTATTGGCAGGGCACTTCTTTTGGCCAATAACTCCAAAATAAATCAGTTTAAAAGTTATAGCAAAATGTGTTATAATATGATAAAAAATTTAAAATGTCATAATCTTGCCTCTAAAAGAATTTTCTTAGAAACGTTAAAATTTTTGGCAGGAAACTTCTTTTGGCCAATATTTCCAAAATAAATCAGCCTCAAAGTTATAGAAACGTGTGTTATAATATGTGAAAAAATTTAAAATTACATAAGGGGGTCGCATCATTTTGCCACAAAATCTGCCTCAAAAAAATTTTCTTAGAAACGTCTAAATTTTTGGCAGGGCACTTCTTTTTGCCAATAACTCCAAAATAAATCAGTTTCAAAGTTATAACAAAATGTGTTATAATATGTGAAAAAATTTAAAATTTCATAAAGGGGTCACATCATTTTGCCGCAAAATCTGCCTCTAAAAAAATTTTCTTAGAAACGACTAAATTTTTGGCAGAGAACTTCTTTTGGTCAATAACTCCAAAATAAATCAGTTTAAAAGTTATAGCAAAATATGCTATAATATGATAAAAAATTGAAAATGTCATAAGGGGGTAGCATCATTTTGCAACAAAATCTGCCTCAAAAATATTTTCTTAGAAACGTCTAAATTTTTGGCAGGGCACTTCTTTTGGCCAATAACTCCAAAATAAATCAGTTTCAAAGTTATAGCCAAATGTGTTATAATATGTGAAAAATTGAAAAAATTGAATATAACATAAAAGGGTCGCATCATTTGCCACAAAATCTGCCTAAAAAAATTTTCTTACAAACGTGTAAATTTTTGGCAGGGCACTTCTTTTGGCCACTAACTCCAAAATAAATCAGTTTCAAAGTTATAGCAAAATGTGTTATATGTGAAAAAATTTAAAATTCCATAAGGGCACTTCTTTTGGCCAATAATTCCAATATAAATCAGTTTTAAAGTTATAGCGAAATGTGTTATAATATGGGAAAAAAAAAATAAAATGTCATAAGGGGGTCGCATCATTTTGCAACAAAATCTGCCTCAAAACAACTTTCTTAGAAACTTCAAAATTTTTGGCAGGGCACTTCTTTTGGCCAATAACTCCAAAATAAATCAGTTTAAAAGTTATAGCAAAATGTGTTATAATATGATAAAAAATTTAAAATGTCATAATTTTGCCTCTAAAAGAATTTTCTTAGAAACTTCAAAATTTTTGGCAGGGAACTTCTTTTGGCCAATTACTCCAATATAAAGCAGTTTCAAAGTTATAGCAACATGTGTTATAATATGATAAAAAATTGAAAATGTCATAAGTTGTTCGCATAATTTTGCCAAAAAAACTGCATCTAAAAAAATTTTCTTAGAAACGTAAAAATTTTTGGCAGGGCACTTCTTTTCGCCAATAACTCCAAAATAAATCAGTGTTAAAGTTATAGCAAAATGTGTTATTTTATGTGAAAGAATTGAAAATTTCATAAAGGGGTGGCATCATTTTGCCACAAAATCTGCCTCTAAAAAAAATTTTCTTAGAAACGTCTAAATTTTTGGCAGGGCACTTCTTTTGGCCAATAACTCCAAAATAAATCAGTTTCAAAGTTATAGAAAAATGTGTTATAATATGTGAAAAATTTAAAAAAATTGAATATAACATAAAAGGGTCGCATGATTTGCCCCAAAATCTGCCTAAAAAAATTTCCTTACAAACGTGTAAATTTTTGGCAGGGCACTTCTTTTGCCCACTAACTCCAAAATAAATCAGTTTCAAAGTTATAGCAAAATATGTTATAATATGTGAAAAAATTTAAAATTCCATAAGGGCACTTCTTTTGGCCAATAACTCCAAAATAAATCAGTTTCAAAGTTATAGCAACATGTGTTATAATATGTGAAAAAATTGGAAATAACTAAGGGGGTCGAATCATTTTGTCACAAAATCTGCCTACAAAATTTTTCTTACAAACTTGTAAATTTTTCGCAAGGCACTTCTTTTGGCCACTAACTCCAAAATAAATCAGTTTCAAAGTTATAGCAACATGTATTATAATATGTGAAAGAATTGAAAATTTCATAAAGGGGTCACATTATTTTGCCACAAAATCTGCCTCTAAAAAAATTTTCTTAGAAACGTCTAAGTTTTTGGCAGGGCACTTCTTTTGGCCAATAACTCCAAAATAAATCAGTTTCAAAGTTATAGCAATATGTGTTATAATATGTAAAAAAATTGAAAATTTAAAAACTACATAAGGGAGTCGCATCATTTTGCCACAAGAGCATCCTCAAATAAATTTTCTTAGAAACGTCTAAATTTTTTGCAGGGCACTTCTTTTGGCCAATTACTCCAATATAAATCAGTTTCAAAGTTATAGCAACATGTGTTATAATATGATAAAAAATTGAAAGTGGCATCATTTTGCCACAAAAACTGCATATAAAAAAATTTTCTTAGAAACGTAAAAATTTTTGGCAGGGCACTTCTTTTCGCCAATAACTCCAAAATAAATCAGTGTTAAAGTTATAGCAAAATGTGTTATTTCATGTGAAAGAATTGAAAATTTCATAAGGGGGTCGCATTATTTTGCCACAAAATCTGCCTCTAAAAAAATTTTCTTAGAAACGTCTAAATTTTTGGCAGGGCACTTGTTTTTGCCAATAACTCCAAAATAAATCAGTTTCAAAGTTATAATAAAATGTGTTATAATATGTGAAAAAATTTAAAATTCCATAAGGGCACTTCTTTTGGCCAATAACTCCAAAATAAATCAGTTTCAAAGTTATAGCAAAATGTGTTATAACATGTGAAAAATTGAAAAAATTGAATATAACATAAAAGGGTCGCATCATTTGCCACAAAATCTGCCTAAAAAAATTTTCTTACAAACGTGTAAATTTTTGCAGGACACTTCTTTTGGCCACTAACTCCAAAATAAATCAGTTTCAAAGTTATAGCAAAATGTGTTATAATATGTGAAAAAATTGAAAATTCCATAAGGGCACTTCTTTTGGCCAATAATTCCAATATAAATCAGTTTTAAAGTTATAGCGAAATGTGTTATAATATGGGAAAAAAAAGAAAATGTCATAAGGGGGTCGCATCATTTTGCCACAAAATCTGCCTCACAAAAATTTTCATAGAAACGCCTAAGTTTTAGGCAGAGAACTTCTTTTGGCCACTAACTCCAAAATAAATCAGTTTCAAAGTTATAGCAAAATGTGTTATAATATGTGAAAAGATTGGAAATAACTAAGGGGGTCGCATCATTTTGCCACAAAATCTGCCTCAAAAAAATTTTCTTAGAAACTTCTACATTTTTGGCAGGGCACTTTTTTTGGCCAATAACTCCAAAATAAATCAGTTTCAAAGTTATAGCAATATGTGTTATAATATGTGAACAAATTGGAAATAACTAAGGGGGCACTTCTTTTGGCCAATAACTCCAAAATAAATCAGTTTCAAAGTTATAGCAACATGTGTTATAATATGATAAAAAATTTAAAATGTCATAATTTTGCCTCTAAAAGAATTTTCTTAGAAACTTTAAAATTTTTGGCAGGGAACTTCTTTTGGCCAATTACTCCAATATAAAGCAGTTCCAAAGTTATAGCAACATGTGTTATAATATGATAAAAAATTGAAAATGTCATAAGTTGTTCGCATAATTTTGCCAAAAAAACTGCATCTAAAAAAATTTTCTTAGAAACGTAAAAATTTTTGGCAGGGCACTTCTTTTCGCCAATAACTCCAAAATAAATCAGTGTTAAAGTTATAGCAAAATGTGTTATTTTATGTGAAAGAATTGAAAATTTCATAAAGGGGTGGCATCATTTTGCCACAAAATCTGCCTCTAAAAAAAATTTTCTTAGAAACGTCTAAATTTTTGGCAGGGCACTTCTTTTGGCCAATAACTCCAAAATAAATCAGTTTCAAAGTTATAGAAAAATGTGTTATAATATGTGAAAAATTTAAAAAAATTGAATATAACATAAAAGGGTCGCATGATTTGCCCCAAAATCTGCCTAAAAAAATTTCCTTACAAACGTGTAAATTTTTGGCAGGGCACTTCTTTTGCCCACTAACTCAAAAATAAATCAGTTTCAAAGTTATAGCAAAATGTGTTATAATATGTGAAAAAATTTAAAATTCCATAAGGGCACTTCTTTTGGCCAATAACTCCAAAATAAATCAGTTTCAAAGTTATAGCAACATGTGTTATAATATGTGAAAAAATTGGAAATAACTAAGGGGGTCGAATCATTTTGTCACAAAATCTGCCTAAAAAATTTTTCTTACAAACTTGTAAATTTTTCGCAAGGCACTTCTTTTGGCCACTAACTCCAAAATAAATCAGTTTCAAAGTTATAGCAACATGTATTATAATATGTGAAAGAATTGAAAATTTCATAAAGGGGTCACATTATTTTGCCACAAAATCTGCCTCTAAAAAAATTTTCTTAGAAACGTCTAAGTTTTTGGCAGGGCACTTCTTTTGGCCAATAACTCCAAAATAAATCAGTTTCAAAGTTATAGCAATATGTGTTATAATATGTGAAAAAATTGAAAATTTAAAAACTACATAAGGGAGTCGCATCATTTTGCCACAAGAGCATCCTCAAATAAATTTTCTTAGAAACGTCTAAATTTTTTGCAGGGCACTTCTTTTGGCCAATTACTCCAATATAAATCAGTTTCAAAGTTATAGCAACATGTGTTATAATATGATAAAAAATTGAAAGTGGCATCATTTTGCCACAAAAACTGCATATAAAAAAATTTTCTTAGAAACGTAAAAATTTTTGGCAGGGCACTTCTTTTCGCCAATAACTCCAAAATAAATCAGTGTTAAAGTTATAGCAAAATGTGTTATTTCATGTGAAAGAATTGAAAATTTCATAAGGGGGTCGCATTATTTTGCCACAAAATCTGCCTCTAAAAAAATTTTCTTAGAAACGTCTAAATTTTTGGCAGGGCACTTGTTTTTGCCAATAACTCCAAAATAAATCAGTTTCAAAGTTATAATAAAATGTGTTATAATATGTGAAAAAATTTAAAATTCCATAAGGGCACTTCTTTTGGCCAATAACTCCAAAATAAATCAGTTTCAAAGTTATAGCAAAATGTGTTATAACATGTGAAAAATTAAAAAAATTGAATATAACATAAAAGGGTCGCATCATTTGCCACAAAATCTGCCTAAAAAAATTTTCTTACAAACGTGTAAATTTTTGCAGGACACTTCTTTTGGCCACTAACTCCAAAATAAATCAGTTTCAAAGTTATAGCAAAATGTGTTATAATATGTGAAAAAATTGAAAATTCCATAAGGGCACTTCTTTTGGCCAATAATTCCAATATAAATCAGTTTTAAAGTTATAGCGAAATGTGTTATAATATGGGAAAAAAAAGAAAATGTCATAAGGGGGTCGCATCATTTTGCCACAAAATCTGCCTCACAAAAATTTTCATAGAAACGCCTAAGTTTTAGGCAGAGAACTTCTTTTGGCCACTAACTCCAAAATAAATCAGTTTCAAAGTTATAGCAAAATGTGTTATAATATGTGAAAAGATTGGAAATAACTAAGGGGGTCGCATCATTTTGCCACAAAATCTGCCTCAAAAAAATTTTCTTAGAAACTTCTACATTTTTGGCAGGGCACTTTTTTTGGCCAATAACTCCAAAATAAATCAGTTTCAAAGTTATAGCAATATGTGTTATAATATGTGAAAAAATTGGAAATAACTAAGGGGGCACTTCTTTTGGCCAATAACTCCAAAATAAATCAGTTTCAAAGTTATAGCAACATGTGTTATAATATGATAAAAAATTTAAAATGTCATAATTTTGCCTCTAAAAGAATTTTCTTAAAAACCTTAAAATTTTTGGCAGGGAACTTCTTTTGGCCAATTACTCCAATACAAAGCAGTTTCAAAGTTATAGCAACATGTGTTATAATATGATAAAAAATTGAAAATGTCATAAGTTGTTCGCATAATTTTGCCACAAAAACTGCATCTAAAAAAATTTTCTTAGAAACGTAAAAATTTTTGGCAGGGCACTTCTTTTCGCCAATAACTCCAAAATAAATCAGTGTTAAAGTTATAGCAAAATGTTTTATTTTATGTGAAAGAATTGAAAATTTCATAAAGGGGTGGCATTATTTTGCCACAAAATCTGCCTCTAAAAAAATTTTCTTAGAAACGTCTAAATTTTTGGCAGGGCACTTCTTTTGGCCAATAACTCCAAAATAAATCAGTTTCAAAGTTATAGCAAAATGTGTTATAATATGTGAATAAATTTAAAATTCCATAAGGGCACTTCTTTTGGCCAATAACTCCAAAATAAATCAGTTTCAAAGTTATAACAATGTGTTATAATATGTGAAAAAATTTAAAATTTCATAAATGGGTCACATCATTTTGCCACAAAATCTGCCTCAAAAATATTTTCTTAGAAACGTCTAAATTTTTGGCAGGGCACTTCTTTTGGCCACTAACTCCAAACTAAATCAGTTTCGAAGTTATAGAAAAATGTGTTATAATATGTGAAAAATTGAAAAAATTTAATATAACATAAAAGGGTCGCATCATTTGCCACAAAATCTGCCTAAAAAAATTTCCTTACAAACGTGTAAATTTTTGGCAGGGCACTTCTTTTGCCCACTAACTCCAAAATAAATCAGTTTCAAAGTTATAGCAAAATGTGTTATAATATGTGAAAAAATTTAAAATTCCATAAGGGCACTTCTTTTGGCCAATAACTTCATTATAAATCAGTTTTAAAGTTATAGCGAAATGTGTTATAATATGGTAAAAAAAAGAAAATGTCATAAGGGGGTCGCATCATTCTGCCACAAAATCTGCCTCACAAAAATTTTCATAGAAACGCCTAAGTTTTTGGCAGAGAACTTCTTTTGGCCACTAACTCCAAAATTAATCAGTTTCAAAGTTATAGCAAAATGTGTTATAATATGTGAAAAAATTGGAAATAACTAAGGGGGTCGCATCATTTTGCCACAAAATCTGCCTCAAAAAAATTTTCTTAGAAACTTCTAAATTTTTGGCAGGGCACTTCTTTTGGCCAATGACTCCAAAATAAATCAGATTCAAAGTTATAGCAAAATGTGTTATAATATGTGAAAAAATTGGAAATAACTAAGGGGGCACTTCTTTCGGCCAATAACTCCAAAATAAATCAGTTTCAAAGTTATAGCAACATGTGTTATAATATGATAAAAAATTTAAAATGTCATAATTTTGCCTCTAAAAGAATTTTCTTAAAAACCTTGAAATTTTTGGCAGGGAACTTCTTTTGGCCAATTACTCCAATATAAAGCAGTTTCAAAGTTATAGCAACATGTGTTATAATATGATAAAAAATTGAAAATGTCATAAGTTGTTCGCATAATTTTGCCACAAAAACTGCATCTAAAAAAATTTTCTTAGAAACGTAAAAATTTTTGGCAGGGCACTTCTTTTCGCCAATAACTCCAAAATAAATCAGTGTTAAAGTTATAGCAAAATGTTTTATTTTATGTGAAAGAAATGAAAATTTTATAAAGGGGTGGCATTATTTTGCCACAAAATCTGCCTCTAAAAAAAATTTTCTTAGAAACGTCTAAATTTTTGGCAGGGCACTTCTTTTGGCCAATAACTCCAAAATAAATCAGTTCCAAAGCAACATGTGTTATAATATGTCAAAAAATTGGAAATTACTAAGGGGTTCGCATCATTTTACCACAAAATCTGCCTCAAAAATATTTTTTTAGACACGTCTAAATTTTTGGCAGGGCACTTCTTTTGGCCACTAACTCCAAAATAAGTCAGTTTCAAAGTTATGGCAAAATGTGTTATAATATGTGAATAAATTTAAAATTCCATAAGGGCACTTCTTTTGGCCAATAAATTCAAAATAAATCAGTTTCAAAGTTATAACAAAATGTGTTATAATATGTGAAAAAATTTAAAATTTCATAAATGGGTCACATCATTTTGCCACAAAATCTGCCTCAAAAATATTTTCCTAGAAACGTCTAAATTTTTGGCAGGGCACTTCTTTTGGCCACTAACTCCAAACTAAATCAGTTTCAAAGTTATAGAAAAATGTGTTATAATACGTGAAAAATTGAAAAAATTGAATATAACATAAAAGGGTCGCATCATTTGCCACAAAATTTGCCTAAAAAAATTTCCTTACAAACTTGTAAATTTTTGGCAGGGCACTTCTTTTGCCCACTAACTCCAAAATAAATCAGTTTCAAAGTTGTAGCAAAATGTGTTATAATATGTGAAAGTTTAAAATTCCATAAGGGCACATCTTTTGGCCAATAACTTCATTATAAATCAGTTTTAAAGTTATAGCGAAATGTGTTATAATATGGTAAAAAAAAGAAAATGTCATAAGGGGGTCGCGTCATTCTGCCACAAAATCTGCCTCACAAAAATTTTCATAGAAACGCCTAAGTTTTTGGCAGAGAACTTCTTCTGGCCACTAACTCCAAAATTAATCAGTTTTAAAGTTATAGCAAAATGTGTTATAATATGTGAAAAAATTGGAAATAACTAAGGGGGTCGCATCATTTTGCCACAAAATCTGCCTCAAAAAAATTTTCTTAGAAACTTCTAAATTTTTGGCAGGGCACTTCCTTTGGCCTATAACTCCAAAATAAATCACTTTCAAAGTTGTAGCAAAATGTGTTATAATATGTGAAAAAATTGGAAATAACTAAGGGGGCACTTCTTTTGGCCAATAACTCCAAAATAAATCAGTTTCAAAGTTATAGCAACATGTGTTATAATATGATAAAAAATTTAAAATGTCATAATTTTGCCTCTAAAAGAATTTTCTTAAAAACCTTAAAATTTTTGGCAGGGAACTTTTTTTGGCCAATTACTCCAATATAAAGCAGTTTCAAAGTTATAGCAACATGTGTTATAATATGATAAAAAATTGAAAATGTCATAAGTTGTTCGCATAATTTTGCCACAAAAACTGCATCTAAAAAAATTTTCTTAGAAACGTAAAAATTTTTGGCAGGGCACTTCTTTTCGCCAATAACTCCAAAATAAATCAGTGTTAAAGTTATAGCAAAATGTTTTATTTTATGCTAAAGAATTGAAAATTTCATAAAGGGGTGGCATTATTTTGCCACAAAATCTGCCTCTAAAAAAATTTTCTTAGAAACGTCTAAATTTTTGGCAGGGCACTTCTTTTGGCCAATAACTCCAAAATAAATCAGTTCCAAAGCAACATGTGTTATAATATGTGAAAAAATTGGAAATTACTAAGGGGGTCGCATTATTTTGCCACAAAATCTGCCTCTAAAAAAAATTTTCTTAGAAACGTCTAAATTTTTGGCAGGGAACTGCTTTTGGTAATAACTCCAAAATAAATCAGTTTCAAAGTTATAGCAAAATGTGTTATAATATGTGAATAAATTTAAAATTCCATAAGGGCACTTCTTTTGGCCAATAACTCCAAAATAAATCAGTTTCAAAGTTATAACAAAATGTGTTATAATATGTGAAAAAATTTAAAATTTCATAAATGGGTCACATCATTTTGCCACAAAATCTGCCTCAAAAATATTTTCCTAGAAACGTCTAAATTTTTGGCAGGGCACTTCTTTTGGCCACTAACTCCAAACTAAATCAGTTTCAAAGTTATAGAAAAATGTGTTATAATATGTGAAAAATTGAAAAAATTGAATATAACATAAAAGGGTCGCATCATTTGCCACAAAATCTGACTAAAAATATTTCCTTACAAACGTGTAAGTTTTTGGCAGAGAACTTCTTTTGGCCACTAACTCCAAAATTAATCAGTTTCAAAGTTATAGCAAAATGTGTTATAATATGTGAAAAAATTGGAAATAACTAAGGGGGTCGCATCATTTTGCCACAAAATCTGCCTCAAAAAAATTTTCTTAGAAACTTCTAAATTTTTGGCAGGGCACTTCTTTTGGTCAATAACTCCAAAATAAATCAGTTTCAAAGTTATAGCAACATGTGTTATAATATGATAAAAAATTTAAAATGTCATAATTTTGCTTCTAAAAGAATTTTCTTAAAAACCTTAAAATTTTTGGCAGGGAACTTCTTTTGGCCAATTACTCCAATATAAAGCAGTTTCAAAGTTATAGCAACATGTGTTATAATATGATAAAAAATTGAAAATGTCATAAGTTGTTCGCATAATTTTGCCACAAAAACTGCATCTAAAAAAATTTTCTTAGAAACGTAAAAATTTTTGGCAGGGCACTTCTTTTCGCCAATAACTCCAAAATAAATCAGTTTTAAAGTTATAGCAAAATGTTTTATTTTATGTGAAAGAATTGAAAATTTCATAAAGGGGTGGCATTATTTTGCCACAAAATCTGCCTCTAAAAAAAATTTTCTTAGAAACGTCTAAATTTTTGGCAGGGCACTTCTTTTGGCCAATAACTCCAAAATAAATCAGTTCCAAAGCAACATGTGTTATAATATGTGAAAAAATTGGAAATTACTAAGGGGGTCGCATTATTTTGCCACAAAATCTGCCTCTAAAAAAAATTTTCTTAGAAACGTCTAAATTTTTGGCAGGGAACTGCTTTTGGTAATAACTCCAAAATAAATCAGTTTAAAAGTTATAGCAAAATGTGTAATAATATGATAAAAAATTTAAAATGACATAAGGGGTTCGCATCATTTTACCACAAAATCTGCCTCAAAAATATTTTTTTAGACACGTCTAAATTTTTGGCAGGGCACTTCTTTTGGCCACTAACTCCAAAATAAGTCAGTTTCAAAGTTATAGCAAAATGTGTTATAATATGTGAATAAATTTAAAATTCCATAAGGGCACTTCTTTTGGCCAATAACTTCAAAATAAATCAGTTTCAAAGTTATAACAAAATGTGTTATAATATGTGAAAAAATTTAAAATTTCATAAATGGGTCACATCATTTTGCCACAAAATCTGCCTCAAAAATATTTTCCTAGAAACGTCTAAATTTTTGGCAGGGCACTTCTTTTGGCCACTAACTCCAAACTAAATCAGTTTCAAAGTTATAGAAAAATGTGTTATAATATGTGAAAAATTGAAAAAATTGAATATAACATAAAAGGGTCGCATCATTTGCCACAAAATCTGCCTAAAAAATTTCCTTACAAACTTGTAAATTTTTGGCAGGGCACTTCTTTTGCCCACTAACTCCAAAATAAATCAGTTTCAAAGTTGTAGCAAAATGTGTTATAATATGTGAAAAAATTTAAAATTCCATAAGGGCACATCTTTTGGCCAATAACTTCATTATAAATCAGTTTTAAAGTTATAGCGAAATGTGTTATAATATGGTAAAAAAAAGAAAATGTCATAAGGGGGTCGCATCATTCTGCCACAAAATCTGCCTCACAAAAATTTTCATAGAAACGCCTAAGTTTTTGGCAGAGAACTTCTTCTGGCCACTAACTCCAAAATTAATCAGTTCCAAAGCAACATGTGTTATAATATGTGAAAAAATTGGAAATTACTAAGGGGGTCGCATTATTTTGCCACAAAATCTGCCTCTAAAAAAAATTTTCTTAGAAACGTCTAAATTTTTGGCAGGGAACTGCTTTTGGTAGTAACTCCAAAATAAATCAGTTTAAAAGTTATAGCTAAATGTGCTATAATACGATAAAAAATTTGAAATGACATAAGGGGTTCGCATCATTTTACCATAAAATCTGCCTCAAAAATATTTTTTTAGACACGTCTAAATTTTTGGCAGGGCACTTCTTTTGGCCACTAACTCCAAAATAAATCAGTTTCAAAGTTATAGGAAAATGTGTTATAATATGTGAATAAATTTAAAATTCCATAAGGGCACTTCTTTTGGCCAATAACTCCAAAATAAATCAGTTTCAAAGTTATAACAAAATGTGTTATAATATGTGAAAAAATTTAAAATTTCACAAATGGGTCACATCATTTTGCCACAAAATCTGCCTCAAAAATATTTTCTTAGAAACGTCTAAATTTTTGGCAGGGCACTTCTTTTGGCCAATAACTCCAAAATAAATCAGTTTCAAAGTTATAGCAAAATGTGTTATAATATGTGAAAAAATTGGAAATAGCTAAGGGGGTCGCATCATTTTGCCACAAAATCTGCCTCAAAAAAATTTTCTTAGAAACTTCTAAATTTTTGGCAGGGCACTTCTTTTGGCCAATAACTCCAAAATAAATCAGTTTCAAAGTTATAGCAAAATGTGTTATAATATGTGAAAAAAATTGGAAATAACTAAGGGGGCACTTCTTTTGGCCAATAACTCCAAAATAAATCAGTTTCAAAGTTATAGCAACATGTGTTATAATATGTGGAAAAATTGGAAATAACTAAGGGGGTCGAATTATTTTGTCACAAAATCTGCCTAAAAAATTTTTCTTACAAACGTGTAAATTTTTCGCAAGGCACTTCTTTTGGCCACTAACTCCAAAATAAATCAGTTTCAAAGTTATAGCAACATGTATTATAATATGTGAAAGAATTGAAAATTTCATAAGGGGGTCGCATTATTTTGCCACAAAATCTGCCTCTAAAAAAATTTTCTTAGAAACGTCTAAGTTTTTGGCAGGGCACTTCTTTTGGCCAATAACTCCAAAATAAATCAGTTTCAAAGTTATAGCAACATGTGTTATAATATGTGAAAAAATTGAAAATTTAAAAACTACATAAGGGAGTCGCATCATTTTGCCACAAGAGCATCCTCAAATAAATTTTCTTAGAAACGTCTGAATTTTTTGCAGGGCACTTCTTTTGGCCAATTACTCCAATATAAATCAGTTTCAAAGTTATAGCAACATGTGTTATAATATTATAAAAAATTGAAAATGGCATCATTTTGCCACAAAAACTGCATCTAAAAAAATTTTCTTAGAAACGTAAAAATTTTTGGCAGGGCACTTCTTTTCGCCAATAACTCCAAAATAAATCAGTGTTAAAGTTATAGCAAAATGAGTTATTTTATGTGAAAGAATTGAAAATTTCATAAAGGGTGGCATTATTTTGCCACAAAATCTGCGTCTAAAAAAAATTTTCTTAGAAACGTCTAAATTTTTCGCAGGGCACTTCTTTTGGCCAATAACTCCAAAATAAATCAGTTCCAAAGCAACATGTGTTATAATATGTGAAAAAATTGGAAATTACTAAGGGGGTCGCATCATTTTGCCACAAAATCTGCCTCAAAAAAATTTTCTTAGAAATGTCTAAATTTTTGGCATTGCAGTTGTTTTTGCCAATAACTCCAAAATAAATCAGTGTTAAAGTTATAGCAAAATGTATTATTTTATGTGAAAGAATTGAAAATTTCATAAGGGGGTCGCATTATTTTGCCACAAAATCTGCCTCTAAAAAAATTTTCTTAGAAACGTCTAAGTTTTCGGCAGGGCACTTCTTTTGGCCAATAACTCCAAAATAAATCAGTTTCAAAGTTATAACAAAATGTGTTATAATATGTGAAAAAATTGAAAATTTCATAAAGGGATCTCATCATTTTGCTGCAAAATCTTCCTCTAAAAAAATTTTCTTAGAAACGTCAAAATTTTTGGCAGGGAACTTCTTTTGGTCAATAACTCCAAAATAAATCAGTTTAAAAGTTATAGCAAAATGTGTTATAATATGATAAAAAATTCAAAATGTCATAAGGGGGTCGCATCATTTTGCCACAAAATCTGCCTCAAAAATATTTTCTTAGAAACGTCTAAATTTTTGGCAGGGCACTTCTTTTGGCCACTAACTCCAAAATAAATCAGTTTCAAAGTTAAGCAAAATGTGTTATAATATGTGAAAAAATTTCAAATTCCATAAGGGCACTTCTTTTGGCCAATAACTCCAAAATAAATCAGTTTCAAAGTTATAGCAAAATGTGTTATAATATGTGAAAAAAGTGGAAATAACTAAGGGGGCACTTCATTTGGCCAATAACTCCAAAATAAATCAGTTTTAAAGCTATAGCAACATGTGTTATAATATGTGAAAGAATTGAAAATTTCATAAGGGGGTCGCATTATTTTGCCACAAAATCTGCCTCTAAAAAAATTTTCTTAGAAACGTCTAAATTTTTGGCAGGGCACTTCTTTTGGCCACTAACTCCAAAATAAATCAGTTTCAAAGTTATAGCAAAATGTGTTATAATATGATAAAAAAT
Organism: Linnaemya vulpina; assembly: GCA_963675445.1. Lineage (NCBI taxonomy): Eukaryota > Metazoa > Arthropoda > Insecta > Diptera > Tachinidae > Linnaemya > Linnaemya vulpina. Next base: position 64,339,594 of record OY776277.1, on the reverse strand, counting down.
TCAAAATGTCATAAGGGGGTCGCATCATTTTGCCACAAAATCTGCCTCAAAAATATTTTCTTAGAAACGTCTAAATTTTTGGCAGGGCACTTCTTTTGGCCACTAACTCCAAAATAAATCAGTTTCAAAGTTAAGCAAAATGTGTTATAATATGTGAAAAAATTTCAAATTCCATAAGGGCACTTCTTTTGGCCAATAACTCCAAAATAAATCAGTTTCAAAGTTATAGCAAAATGTGTTATAATATGTGAAAAAAGTGGAAATAACTAAGGGGGCACTTCATTTGGCCAATAACTCCAAAATAAATCAGTTTTAAAGCTATAGCAACATGTGTTATAATATGTGAAAGAATTGAAAATTTCATAAGGGGGTCGCATTATTTTGCCACAAAATCTGCCTCTAAAAAAATTTTCTTAGAAACGTCTAAATTTTTGGCAGCGCACTTCTTTTTGCCAATAACTCCAAAATAAATCAGTTTCAAAGTTATAACAATATGTGTTATAATATGTGAAAAAAATTTAAAATTCCATAAGGGCACTTCTTTTGGCCAATAACTCCAAAATAAATCAGTTTTAAAGCTATAGCAACATTTTTTATAATATGTGAAAAAATTGAAAATTTAAAAACTACATAAGGGAGTCGCATCATTTTGCCACAAGAGCATCCTCACAAAAATTTTCATAGAAACGCCTAAGTTTTTGGCAGAGAACTTCTTCTGGCCACTAACTCCAAAATTAATCAGTTTCAAAGTTATAGCAAAATGTGTTATAATATGTGAAAAAATTGGAAATAACTAAGGGGGTCGCATCATTTTGCCACAAAATCTGCCTCAAAAAAATTTTCTTAGAAACTTCTAAATTTTTGGCAGGGCACTTCTTTTGGCCAATAACTCCAAAATAAATCAGTTTCAAAGTTATAGCAAAATGTGTTATAATATGTGAAAGAATTGGAAATAACTAAGGGGGCACTTCTTTTGGCCAATAACTCCAAAATAAATCAGTTTCAAAGTTATAGCAACATGTGTTATATATAATATGATAAAAAATTTAAAATGTCATAATTTTGCCTCTAAAAGAATTTTCTTAAAAACCTTAAAATTTTTGGCAGGAAACTTCTTTTGGCCAATTACTCCAATATAAAGCAGTTTCAAAGTTATAGCAACATGTGTTATAATATGATAAAAAATTGAAAATGTCATAAGTTGTTCGCATAATTTTGTCACATAAACTGCATCTAAAAAACTTTTCTTAGAAACGTAAAAATTTTTGGCAGGGCACTTCTTTTCGCCAATAACTCCAAAATAAATCAGTGTTAAAGTTATAGCAAAATGTTTTATTTTATGTGAAAGAATTGAAAATTTCATAAAGGGGTGGCATTATTTTGCCACAAAATCTGCCTCTAAAAAAATTTTCTTAGAAACGACTAAATTTTTGGCAGGGCACTTCTTTTGGCCAATAACTCCAAAATAAATCAGTTCCAAAGCAACATGTGTTATAATATGTGAAAAAATTGGAAATTACTAAGGGGGTCGCATTATTTTGCCACAAAATCTGCCTCTAAAAAAAATTTTCTTAGAAACGTCTAAATATTTGGCAGGGAACTGCTTTTGGTAGTAACTCCAAAATAAATCAGTTTAAAAGTTATAGCAAAATGTGCTATAATACGATAAAAAATTTGAAATGACATAAGGGGTTCGCATCATTTTACCATAAAATCTGCCTCAAAAATATTTTTTTAGACACGTCTAAATTTTTGGCAGGGCACTTCTTTTGGCCACTAACTCCAAAATAAATCAGTTTCAAAGTTATAGCAAAATGTGTTATAATATGTGAATAAATTTAAAATTCCATAAGGGCACTTCTTTTGGCCAATAACTCCAAAATATATCAGTTTCAAAGTTATAACAAAATGTGTTATAATATGTGAAAAAATTTAAAATTTCATAAATGGGTCACATCATTTTGCCACAAAATCTGCCTCAAAAATATTTTCTTAGAAACGTCTAAATTTTTGGCAGGGCACTCCTTTGGGCCACTAACTCCAAATTAAATCAGTTTCAAAGTTATAGAAAAATGTGTTATATTATGTGAAAAATTGAAAAAATTTAATATAACATAAAAGGGTCGCATCATTTGCCACAAAATCTGCCTAAAAAAATTTCCTTACAAACGTGTAAATTTTTGGCAGGGCACTACTTTTGCCCACTAACTCCAGAATAAATCAGTTTCAAAGTTATAGCAAAATGTGTTATAATATGTGAAAAAATTTAAAATTCCATAAAGACACTTCTTTTGGCCAATAACTTCATTATAAATCAGTTTTAAAGTTATAGCGAAATGTGTTATAATATGGTAAAAAAAAGAAAATGTCATGAGGGGGTCGCATAATTCTGCCACAAAATCTGCCTCACAAAAATTTTCATAGAAACGCCTAAGTTTTTGGCAGAGAACTTCTTTTGGCCACTAACTCCAAAATTAATCAGTTTCAAAGTTATAGCAAAATGTGTTATAATATGTGAAAAAATTGGAAATAACTAAGGGGGTTGCATCATTTTGCCACAAAATCTGCCTCAAAAAAATTTTCTTAGAAACTTCTAAATTTTTGGCAGGGCACTTCTTTTGGCCAATAACTCCAAAATAAATCAGTTTCAAAGTTATAGCAAAATGTGTTATAATATGTGAAAAAATTGGAAATAACTAAGGGGGCACTTCTTTTGGCCAATAACTCCAAAATAAATTAGTTTCAACATGTGTTATAATATGTGTTATAATATGATAAAAAATTTAAAATGTCATAATTTTGCCTCTAAAAGAATTTTCTTAAAAACCTTAAAATTTTTGGCAGGGAACTTCTTTTGGCCAATTACTCCAATATAAAGCAGTTTCAAAGTTATAGCAACATGTGTTATAATATGATAAAAAATTGAAAATGTCATAAGTTGTTCGCATAATTTTGCCACAAAAACTGCATATAAAAAAATTTTCTTAGAAACGTAAAAATTTTTGGCAGGGCACTTCTTTTCGCCAATAACTCCAAAATAAATCAGTGTTAAAGTTATAGCAAAATGTTTTATTTTATGTGAAAGAATTGAAAATTTCATAAAGGGGTGGCATTATTTTGCCACAAAATCTGCCTCTAAAAAAAATTTTCTTAGAAACGTCTAAATTTTTGGCAGGGAACTGCTTTTGGTAATAACTCCAAAATAAATCAGTTTGAAAGTTATAGCAAAATGTGTAATAATATGATAAAAATTTAAAATGACATAAGGGGTTCGCATCATTTTACCACAAAATCTGCCTCAAAAATATTTTTTTAGACACGTCTAAATTTTTGGCAGGGCACTTCTTTTGGCCACTAACTCCAAAATAAGTCAGTTTCAAAGTTATAGCAAAATGTGTTATAATATGTGAATAAATTTAAAATTCCATAAGGGTACTTCTTTTGGCCAATAACTTCAAAATAAATCAGTTTCAAAGTTATAACAAAATGTGTTATAATATGTGAAAAAATTTAAAATTTCATAAATGGGTCACATCATTTTGCCACAAAATCTGCCTCAAAAATATTTTCCTAGAAACGTCTAAATTTTTGGCAGGGCACTTCTTTTGGCCACTAACTCCAAACTAAATCAGTTTCAAAGTTATAGAAAAATGTGTTATAATATGTGAAAAAATTTAAAATTCCATAAGGGCACATCTTTTGGCCAATAACTTCATTATAAATCAGTTTTAAAGTTATAGCGAAATGTGTTATAATATGGTAAAAAAAAGAAAATGTCATAAGGCGGTCGCATCATTCTGCCACAAAATCTGCCTCACAAAAATTTTCATATAAACGCCTAAGTTTTTGGCAGAGAACTTCTTCTGGCCACTAACTCCAAAATTAATCAGTTTCAAAGTTATAGCAAAATGTGTTATAATATGTGAAAAAATTGGAAATAACTAAGGGGGTCGCATCATTTTGCCACAAAATCTGCCTCAAAAAAATTTTCTTAGAAACTTCTAAATTTTTGGCAGGGCACTTCTTTTGGCCAATAACTCCAAAATAAATCAGTTTCAAAGTTATAGCAAAATGTGTTATAATACGTGAAAAAAATTGGAAATAACTAAGGGGGCACTTCTTTTGGCCAATAACTCCAAAATAAATCAGTTTCAAAGTTATAGCAACATGTGTTATAATATGTGGAAAAATTGGAAATAACTAAGGGGGTCGAATCATTTTGTCACAAAATCTGCCTAAAAAATTTTTCTTACAAACGTGTAAATTTTTCGCAAGGCACTTCTTTTGGCCACTAACTCCAAAATAAATCAGTTTCAAAGTTATAGCAACATGTATTATAATATGTGAAAGAATTGAAAATTTCATAAGGGGGTCGCATTATTTTGCCACAAAATCTGCCTCTAAAAAAATTTTCTTAGAAACGTCTAAGTTTTTGGCAGGGCACTTCTTTTGGCCAATAACTCCAAAATAAATCAGTTTCAAAGTTATAGCAAAATGTGTTATAATACGTGAAAAAAATTGGAAATAACTAAGGGGGCACTTCTTTTGGCCAATAACTCCAAAATAAATCAGTTTCAAAGTTATAGCAACATGTGTTATAATATGTGAAAAAATTGAAAATTTAAAAACTACATAAGGGAGTCGCATCATTTTGCCACAAGAGCATCCTCAAATAAATTTTCTTAGAAACGTCTGAATTTTTTGCAGGGCACTTCTTTTGGCAAATTACTCCAATATAAATCAGTTTCAAAGTTATAGCAACATGTGTTATAATATTATAAAAAATTGAAAATGGCATCATTTTGCCACAAAAACTGCATCTAAAAAAATTTTCTTAGAAACGTAAAAATGTTTGGCAGGGCACTTCTTTTCGCCAATAACTCCAAAATAAATCAGTGTTAAAGTTATAGCAAAATGAGTTATTTTATGTGAAAGAATTGAAAATTTCATAAAGGGTGGCATTATTTTGCCACAAAATCTGCCTCAAAAAAATTTTCTTAGAAACTTCTAAATTTTTGGCAGGGCACTTCTTTTGGCCAATAACTCCAAAATAAATCAGTTTCAAAGTTATAGCAAAATGTGTTATAATATGTGAAAAAATTGAAAATGTCATAAGGGGGTCGCATCATTTTGCCACAAAATCTGCCTCAAAAATATTTTCTTAGAAACGTCTAAATTTTTGGCAGGGCACTTCTTTTGGCCACTAACTCCAAAATAAATCAGTTTCAAAGTTAAGCAAAATGTGTTATAATATGTGAAAAAATTTCAAATTCCATAAGGGCACTTCTTTTGGCCAATAACTCCAAAATAAATCAGTTTCAAAGTTATAGCAAAATGTGTTATAATATGTGAAAAAAGTGGAAATAACTAAGGGGGCACTTCATTTGGCCAATAACTCCAAAATAAATCAGTTTTAAAGCTATAGCAACATGTGTTATAATATGTGAAAGAATTGAAAATTTCATAAGGGGGTCGCATTATTTTGCCACAAAATCTGCCTCTAAAAAAATTTTCTTAGAAACGTCTAAATTTTTGGCAGGGCACTTCTTTTGGCCACTAACTCCAAAATAAATCAGTTTCAAAGTTATAGCAAAATGTGTTATAATATGATAAAAAATTCAAAATGTCATAAGGGGGTCGCATCATTTTGCCACAAAATCTGCCTCAAAAATATTTTCTTAGAAACGTCTAAATTTTTGGCAGGGCACTTCTTTTGGCCACTAACTCCAAAATAAATCAGTTTCAAAGTTAAGCAAAATGTGTTATAATATGTGAAAAAATTTCAAATTCCATAAGGGCACTTCTTTTGGCCAATAACTCCAAAATAAATCAGTTTCAAAGTTATAGCAAAATGTGTTATAATATGTGAAAAAAGTGGAAATAACTAAGGGGGCACTTCATTTGGCCAATAACTCCAAAATAAATCAGTTTTAAAGCTATAGCAACATGTGTTATAATATGTGAAAGAATTGAAAATTTCATAAGGGGGTCGCATTATTTTGCCACAAAATCTGCCTCTAAAAAAATTTTCTTAGAAACGTCTAAATTTTTGGCAGGGCACTTCTTTTTGCCAATAACTCCAAAATAAATCAGTTTCAAAGTTATAACAATATGTGTTATAATATGTGAAAAAAATTTAAAATTCCATAAGGGCACTTCTTTTGGCCAATAACTCCAAAATAAATCAGTTTTAAAGCTATAGCAACATTTTTTATAATATGTGAAAAAATTTAAAATTTAAAAACTACATAAGGGAGTCGCATCATTTTGCCACAAGAGCATCCTCACAAAAATTTTCATAGAAACGCCTAAGTTTTTGGCAGAGAACTTCTTCTGGCCACTAACTCCAAAATTAATCAGTTTCAAAGTTATAGCAAAATGTGTTATAATATGTGAAAAAATTGGAAATAACTAAGGGGGTCGCATCATTTTGCCACAAAATCTGCCTCAAAAAAATTTTCTTAGAAACTTCTAAATGTTTGGCAGGGCACTTCTTTTGGCCAATAACTCCAAAATAAATCAGTTTCAAAGTTATAGCAAAATGTGTTATAATATGTGAAAAAATTGGAAATAACTAAGGGGGCACTTCTTTTGGCCAATAACTCCAAAATAAATCAGTTTCAAAGTTATAGCAACATGTGTTATATATAATATGATAAAAAATTTAAAATGTCATAATTTTGCCTCTAAAAGAATTTTCTTAAAAATTTAAAATTTTTGGCAGGAAACTTCTTTTGGCCAATTACTCCAATATAAAGCAGTTTCAAAGTTATAGCAACATGTGTTATAATATGATAAAAAATTGAAAATGTCATAAGTTGTTCGCATAATTTTGCCACATAAACTGCATCTAAAAAACTTTTCTTAGAAACGTAAAAATTTTTGGCAGGGCACTTCTTTTCGCCAATAACTCCAAAATAAATCAGTGTTAAAGTTATAGCAAAATGTTTTATTTTATGTGAAAGAATTGAAAATTTCATAAAGGGGTGGCATTATTTTGCCACAAAATCTGCCTAAAAAAATTTCCTTACAAACGTGTAAATTTTTGGCAGGGCACTTCTTTTGCCCACTAACTCCAAAATAAATCAGTTTCAAAGTTATAGGAAAATGTGTTATAATATGTGAATAAATTTAAAATTCCATAAGGGCACTTCTTTTGGCCAATAACTCCAAAATAAATCAGTTTCAAAGTTATAACAAAATGTGTTATAATATGTGAAAAAATTTAAAATTTCATAAATGGGTCACATCATTTTGCCACAAAATCTGCCTCAAAAATATTTTCTTAGAAACGTCTAAATTTTTGGCAGGGCACTTCTTTTGGCCACTAACTCCAAACTAAATCAGTTTCAAAGTTATAGAAAAATGTGTTATAGTATGTGAAAAATTGAAAAAATTTAATATAACATAAAAGGGTCGCATCATTTGCCACAAAATCTGCCTAAAAAAATTTCCTTACAAACGTGTAAATTTTTGGCAGGGCACTTCTTTTGCCCACTAACTCCAAAATAAATCAGTTTCAAAGTTATAGCAAAATGTGTTATAATATGTGAAAAAATTTAAAATTCCATAAGGGCACTTCTTTTGGCCAATAACTTCATTATAAATCAGTTTTAAAGTTATAGCGAAATGTGTTATAATATGGTAAAAAAAAGAAAATGTCATAAGGGGGTCGCATCATTCTGCCACAAAATCTGCCTCACAAAAATTTTCATAGAAACGCCTAAGTTTTTGGCAGAGAACTTCTTTTGGCCACTAACTCCAAAATTAATCAGTTTCAAACTTATAGCAAAATGTGTTATAATATGTGAAAAAATCGGAAATAACTAAGGGGGTCGCATCATTTTGCCACAAAATCTGCCTCAAAAAAATTTTCTTAGAAACTTCTAAATTTTTGGCAGGGCACTTCTTTTGGCCAATAACTCCAAAATAAATCAGTTTCAAAGTTATAGCAAAATGTGTTATAATATGTGAAAAAATTGGAAATAACTAAGGGGGCACTTCTTTTGGCCAATAACTCCAAAATAAATCAGTTTCAAAGTTATAGCAACATGTGTTATAATATGATAAAAAATTTAAAATGTCATAATTTTGCCTCTAAAAGAATTTTCTTAAAAACCTTAAAATTTTTGGCAGGGAACTTCTTTTGGCCAATTACTCCAATATAAAGCAGTTTCAAAGTTATAGCAACATGTGTTATAATATGATAAAAAATTGAAAATGTCATAAGTTGTTCGCATAATTTTGCCACAAAAACTGCATCTAAAAAAATTTTCTTAGAAACGTAAAAATTTTTGGCAGGGCACTTCTTTTCGCCAATAACTCCAAAATAAATCAGTGTTAAAGTTATAGCAAAATGTTTTATTTTATGTGAAAGAATTGAAAATTTCATAAAGGGGTGGCATTATTTTGCCACAAAATCTGCCTCTAAAAAAATTTTCTTAGAAACGTCTAAATTTTTGGCAGGGCACTTCTTTTGGCCAATAACTCCAAAATAAATCAGTTCCAAAGCAACATGTGTTATAATATGTGAAAAAATTGGAAATTACTAAGGGGGTCGCATTTTTTTGCCACAAAATCTGCCTCTAAAAAAAATTTTCTTAGAAATGTCTAAATTTTTGGCAGGGAACTGCTTTTGGTAATAACACCAAAATAAATCAGTTTAAAAGTTATAGCAAAATGTGTTATAATATGATAAAAAATTTGAAATGACATAAGGGGTTCGCATCATTTTACCATAAAATCTGCCTCAAAAATATTTTTTTAGACACGTCTAAATTTTTGGCAGGGCACTTCTTTTGGCCACTAACTCCAAAATAAATCAGTTTCAAAGTTATAGCAAAATGTGTTATAATATGTGAATAAATTTAAAATTCCATAAGGGCACTTCTTTTGGCCAATAACTCCAAAATAAATCAGTTTCAAAGTTATAGCAACATGTGTTATATATAATATGATAAAAAATTTAAAATGTCATAATTTTGCCTCTAAAAGAATTTTCTTAAAAATTTAAAATTTTTGGCAGGAAACTTCTTTTGGCCAATTACTCCAATATAAAGCAGTTTCAAAGTTATAGCAACATGTGTTATAATATGATAAAAAATTGAAAATGTCATAAGTTGTTCGCATAATTTTGCCACATAAACTGCATCTAAAAAACTTTTCTTAGAAACGTAAAAATTTTTGGCAGGGCACTTCTTTTCGCCAATAACTCCAAAATAAATCAGTGTTAAAGTTATAGCAAAATGTTTTATTTTATGTGAAAGAATTGAAAATTTCATAAAGGGGTGGCATTATTTTGCCACAAAATCTGCCTAAAAAAATTTCCTTACAAACGTGTAAATTTTTGGCAGGGCACTTCTTTTGCCCACTAACTCCAAAATAAATCAGTTTCAAAGTTATAGGAAAATGTGTTATAATATGTGAATAAATTTAAAATTCCATAAGGGCACTTCTTTTGGCCAATAACTCCAAAATAAATCAGTTTCAAAGTTATAACAAAATGTGTTATAATATGTGAAAAAATTTAAAATTTCATAAATGGGTCACATCATTTTGCCACAAAATCTGCCTCAAAAATATTTTCTTAGAAACGTCTAAATTTTTGGCAGGGCACTTCTTTTGGCCACTAACTCCAAACTAAATCAGTTTCAAAGTTATAGAAAAATGTGTTATAGTATGTGAAAAATTGAAAAAATTTAATATAACATAAAAGGGTCGCATCATTTGCCACAAAATCTGCCTAAAAAAATTTCCTTACAAACGTGTAAATTTTTGGCAGGGCACTTCTTTTGCCCACTAACTCCAAAATAAATCAGTTTCAAAGTTATAGCAAAATGTGTTATAATATGTGAAAAAATTTAAAATTCCATAAGGGCACTTCTTTTGGCCAATAACTTCATTATAAATCAGTTTTAAAGTTATAGCGAAATGTGTTATAATATGGTAAAAAAAAGAAAATGTCATAAGGGGGTCGCATCATTCTGCCACAAAATCTGCCTCACAAAAATTTTCATAGAAACGCCTAAGTTTTTGGCAGAGAACTTCTTTTGGCCACTAACTCCAAAATTAATCAGTTTCAAACTTATAGCAAAATGTGTTATAATATGTGAAAAAATCGGAAATAACTAAGGGGGTCGCATCATTTTGCCACAAAATCTGCCTCAAAAAAATTTTCTTAGAAACTTCTAAATTTTTGGCAGGGCACTTCTTTTGGCCAATAACTCCAAAATAAATCAGTTTCAAAGTTATAGCAAAATGTGTTATAATATGTGAAAAAATTGGAAATAACTAAGGGGGCACTTCTTTTGGCCAATAACTCCAAAATAAATCAGTTTCAAAGTTATAGCAACATGTGTTATAATATGATAAAAAATTTAAAATGTCATAATTTTGCCTCTAAAAGAATTTTCTTAAAAACCTTAAAATTTTTGGCAGGGAACTTCTTTTGGCCAATTACTCCAATATAAAGCAGTTTCAAAGTTATAGCAACATGTGTTATAATATGATAAAAAATTGAAAATGTCATAAGTTGTTCGCATAATTTTGCCACAAAAACTGCATCTAAAAAAATTTTCTTAGAAACGTAAAAATTTTTGGCAGGGCACTTCTTTTCGCCAATAACTCCAAAATAAATCAGTGTTAAAGTTATAGCAAAATGTTTTATTTTATGTGAAAGAATTGAAAATTTCATAAAGGGGTGGCATTATTTTGCCACAAAATCTGCCTCTAAAAAAATTTTCTTAGAAACGTCTAAATTTTTGGCAGGGCACTTCTTTTGGCCAATAACTCCAAAATAAATCAGTTCCAAAGCAACATGTGTTATAATATGTGAAAAAATTGGAAATTACTAAGGGGGTCGCATTTTTTTGCCACAAAATCTGCCTCTAAAAAAAATTTTCTTAGAAATGTCTAAATTTTTGGCAGGGAACTGCTTTTGGTAATAACACCAAAATAAATCAGTTTAAAAGTTATAGCAAAATGTGTTATAATATGATAAAAAATTTGAAATGACATAAGGGGTTCGCATCATTTTACCATAAAATCTGCCTCAAAAATATTTTTTTAGACACGTCTAAATTTTTGGCAGGGCACTTCTTTTGGCCACTAACTCCAAAATAAATCAGTTTCAAAGTTATAGCAAAATGTGTTATAATATGTGAATAAATTTAAAATTCCATAAGGGCACTTCTTTTGGCCAATAACTCCAAAATAAATCAGTTTCAAAGTTATAGCAACATGTGTTATATATAATATGATAAAAAATTTAAAATGTCATAATTTTGCCTCTAAAAGAATTTTCTTAAAAATTTAAAATTTTTGGCAGGAAACTTCTTTTGGCCAATTACTCCAATATAAAGCAGTTTCAAAGTTATAGCAACATGTGTTATAATATGATAAAAAATTGAAAATGTCATAAGTTGTTCGCATAATTTTGCCACATAAACTGCATCTAAAAAACTTTTCTTAGAAACGTAAAAATTTTTGGCAGGGCACTTCTTTTCGCCAATAACTCCAAAATAAATCAGTGTTAAAGTTATAGCAAAATGTTTTATTTTATGTGAAAGAATTGAAAATTTCATAAAGGGGTGGCATTATTTTGCCACAAAATCTGCCTAAAAAAATTTCCTTACAAACGTGTAAATTTTTGGCAGGGCACTTCTTTTGCCCACTAACTCCAAAATAAATCAGTTTCAAAGTTATAGGAAAATGTGTTATAATATGTGAATAAATTTAAAATTCCATAAGGGCACTTCTTTTGGCCAATAACTCCAAAATAAATCAGTTTCAAAGTTATAACAAAATGTGTTATAATATGTGAAAAAATTTAAAATTTCATAAATGGGTCACATCATTTTGCCACAAAATCTGCCTCAAAAATATTTTCTTAGAAACGTCTAAATTTTTGGCAGGGCACTTCTTTTGGCCACTAACTCCAAACTAAATCAGTTTCAAAGTTATAGAAAAATGTGTTATAGTATGTGAAAAATTGAAAAAATTTAATATAACATAAAAGGGTCGCATCATTTGCCACAAAATCTGCCTAAAAAAATTTCCTTACAAACGTGTAAATTTTTGGCAGGGCACTTCTTTTGCCCACTAACTCCAAAATAAATCAGTTTCAAAGTTATAGCAAAATGTGTTATAATATGTGAAAAAATTTAAAATTCCATAAGGGCACTTCTTTTGGCCAATAACTTCATTATAAATCAGTTTTAAAGTTATAGCGAAATGTGTTATAATATGGTAAAAAAAAGAAAATGTCATAAGGGGGTCGCATCATTCTGCCACAAAATCTGCCTCACAAAAATTTTCATAGAAACGCCTAAGTTTTTGGCAGAGAACTTCTTTTGGCCACTAACTCCAAAATTAATCAGTTTCAAACTTATAGCAAAATGTGTTATAATATGTGAAAAAATCGGAAATAACTAAGGGGGTCGCATCATTTTGCCACAAAATCTGCCTCAAAAAAATTTTCTTAGAAACTTCTAAATTTTTGGCAGGGCACTTCTTTTGGCCAATAACTCCAAAATAAATCAGTTTCAAAGTTATAGCAAAATGTGTTATAATATGTGAAAAAATTGGAAATAACTAAGGGGGCACTTCTTTTGGCCAATAACTCCAAAATAAATCAGTTTCAAAGTTATAGCAACATGTGTTATAATATGATAAAAAATTTAAAATGTCATAATTTTGCCTCTAAAAGAATTTTCTTAAAAACCTTAAAATTTTTGGCAGGGAACTTCTTTTGGCCAATTACTCCAATATAAAGCAGTTTCAAAGTTATAGCAACATGTGTTATAATATGATAAAAAATTGAAAATGTCATAAGTTGTTCGCATAATTTTGCCACAAAAACTGCATCTAAAAAAATTTTCTTAGAAACGTAAAAATTTTTGGCAGGGCACTTCTTTTCGCCAATAACTCCAAAATAAATCAGTGTTAAAGTTATAGCAAAATGTTTTATTTTATGTGAAAGAATTGAAAATTTCATAAAGGGGTGGCATTATTTTGCCACAAAATCTGCCTCTAAAAAAATTTTCTTAGAAACGTCTAAATTTTTGGCAGGGCACTTCTTTTGGCCAATAACTCCAAAATAAATCAGTTCCAAAGCAACATGTGTTATAATATGTGAAAAAATTGGAAATTACTAAGGGGGTCGCATTTTTTTGCCACAAAATCTGCCTCTAAAAAAAATTTTCTTAGAAATGTCTAAATTTTTGGCAGGGAACTGCTTTTGGTAATAACACCAAAATAAATCAGTTTAAAAGTTATAGCAAAATGTGTTATAATATGATAAAAAATTTGAAATGACATAAGGGGTTCGCATCATTTTACCATAAAATCTGCCTCAAAAATATTTTTTTAGACACGTCTAAATTTTTGGCAGGGCACTTCTTTTGGCCACTAACTCCAAAATAAATCAGTTTCAAAGTTATAGCAAAATGTGTTATAATATGTGAATAAATTTAAAATTCCATAAGGGCACTTCTTTTGGCCAATAACTCCAAAATATATCAGTTTCAAAGTTATAACAAAATGTGTTATAATATGTGAAAAAATTTAAAATTTCATAAATGGGTCACATCATTTTGCCACAAAATCTGCCTCAAAAATATTTTCTTAGAAACGTCTAAATTTTTGGCAGGGCACTTCTTTTGGCCACTAACTCCAAATTAAATCAGTTTCAAAGTTATAGAAAAATGTGTTATATTATGTGAAAAATTGAAAAAATTTAATATAACATAAAAGGGTCGCATCATTTGCCACAAAATCTGCCTAAAAAAATTTCCTTACAAACGTGTAAATTTTTGGCAGGGCACTTCTTTTGCCCACTAACTCCAGAATAAATCAGTTTCAAAGTTATAGCAAAATGTGTTATAATATGTGAAAAAATTTAAAATTCCATAAGGACACTTCTTTTGGCCAATAACTTCATTATAAATCAGTTTTAAAGTTATAGCGAAATGTGTTATAATATGGTAAAAAAAGAAAATGTCATAAGGGGGTCGCATAATTCTGCCACAAAATCTGCCTCACAAAAATTTTCATAGAAACGCCTAAGTTTTTGGCAGAGAACTTCTTTTGGCCACTAACTCCAAAATTAATCAGTTTCAAAGTTATAGCAAAATGTGTTATAATATGTGAAAAAATTGGAAATAACTAAGGGGGTTGCATCATTTTGCCACAAAATCTGCCTCAAAAAAATTTTCTTAGAAACTTCTAAATTTTTGGCAGGGCACTTCTTTTGGCCAATAACTCCAAAATAAATCAGTTTCAAAGTTATAGCAAAATGTGTTATAATATGTGAAAAAATTGGAAATAACTAAGGGGGCACTTCTTTTGGCCAATAACTCCAAAATAAATTAGTTTCAACATGTGTTATAATATGTGTTATAATATGATAAAAAATTTAAAATGTCATAATTTTGCCTCTAAAAGAACTTTCTTAAAAACCTTAAAATTTTTGGCAGGGAACTTCTTTTGGCCAATTACTCCAATATAAAGCAGTTTCAAAGTTATAGCAACATGTGTTATAATATGATAAAAAATTGAAAATGTCATAAGTTGTTCGCATAATTTTGCCACAAAAACTGCATATAAAAAAATTTTCTTAGAAACGTAAAAATTTTTGGCAGGGCACTTCTTTTCGCCAATAACTCCAAAATAAATCAGTGTTAAAGTTATAGCAAAATGTTTTATTTTATGTGAAAGAATTGAAAATTTCATAAAGGGGTGGCATTATTTTGCCACAAAATCTGCCTCTAAAAAAAATTTTCTTAGAAACGTCTAAATTTTTGGCAGGGAACTGCTTTTGGTAATAACTCCAAAATAAATCAGTTTGAAAGTTATAGCAAAATGTGTAATAATATGATAAAAATTTAAAATGACATAAGGGGTTCGCATCATTTTACCACAAAATCTGCCTCAAAAATATTTTTTTAGACACGTCTAAATTTTTGGCAGGGCACTTCTTTTGGCCACTAACTCCAAAATAAGTCAGTTTCAAAGTTATAGCAAAATGTGTTATAATATGTGAATAAATTTAAAATTCCATAAGGGTACTTCTTTTGGCCAATAACTTCAAAATAAATCAGTTTCAAAGTTATAACAAAATGTGTTATAATATGTGAAAAAATTTAAAATTTCATAAATGGGTCACATCATTTTGCCACAAAATCTGCCTCAAAAATATTTTCCTAGAAACGTCTAAATTTTTGGCAGGGCACTTCTTTTGGCCACTAACTCCAAACTAAATCAGTTTCAAAGTTATAGAAAAATGTGTTATAATATGTGAAAAAATTTAAAATTCCATAAGGGCACATCTTTTGGCCAATAACTTCATTATAAATCAGTTTTAAAGTTATAGCGAAATGTGTTATAATATGGTAAAAAAAGAAAATGTCATAAGGCGGTCGCATCATTCTGCCACAAAATCTGCCTCACAAAAATTTTCATATAAACGCCTAAGTTTTTGGCAGAGAACTTCTTCTGGCCACTAACTCCAAAATTAATCAGTTTCAAAGTTATAGCAAAATGTGTTATAATATGTGAAAAAATTGGAAATAACTAAGGGGGTCGCATCATTTTGCCACAAAATCTGCCTCAAAAAAATTTTCTTAGAAACTTCTAAATTTTTGGCAGGGCACTTCTTTTGGCCAATAACTCCAAAATAAATCAGTTTCAAAGTTATAGCAAAATATGTTATAATACGTGAAAAAAATTGGAAATAACTAAGGGTGCACTTCTTTTGGCCAATAACTCCAAAATAAATCAGTTTCAAAGTTATAGCAACATGTGTTATAATATGTGGAAAAATTGGAAATAACTAAGGGGGTCGAATCATTTTGTCACAAAATCTGCCTAAAAAATTTTTCTTACAAACGTGTAAATTTTTCGCAAGGCACTTCTTTTGGCCACTAACTCCAAAATAAATCAGTTTCAAAGTTATAGCAACATGTATTATAATATGTGAAAGAATTGAAAATTTCATAAGGGGGTCGCATTATTTTGCCACAAAATCTGCCTCTAAAAAAATTTTCTTAGAAACGTCTAAGTTTTTGGCAGGGCACTTCTTTTGGCCAATAACTCCAAAATAAATCAGTTTCAAAGTTATAGCAAAATGTGTTATAATACGTGAAAAAAATTGGAAATAACTAAGGGGGCACTTCTTTTGGCCAATAACTCCAAAATAAATCAGTTTCAAAGTTATAGCAACATGTGTTATAATATGTGAAAAAATTGAAAATTTAAAAACTACATAAGGGAGTCGCATCATTTTGCCACAAGAGCATCCTCAAATAAATTTTCTTAGAAACGTCTGAATTTTTTGCAGGGCACTTTTTTGGCCAATTACTCCAATATAAATCAGTTTCAAAGTTATAGCAACATGTGTTATAATATTATAAAAAATTGAAAATGGCATCATTTTGCCACAAAAACTGCATCTAAAAAAATTTTCTTAGAAACGTAAAAATGTTTGGCAGGGCACTTCTTTTCGCCAATAACTCCAAAATAAATCAGTGTTAAAGTTATAGCAAAATGAGTTATTTTATGTGAAAGAATTGAAAATTTCATAAAGGGTGGCATTATTTTGCCACAAAATCTGCGTCTAAAAAAATTTTCTTAGAAACGTCTAAATTTTTCGCAGGGCACTTCTTTTGGCCAATAACTCCAAAATAAATCAGTTCCAAAGCAACATGTGTTATAATATGTGAAAAAATTGGAAATTACTAAGGGGTCGCATCATTTTGCCACAAAATCTGCCTCAAAAAAATTTTCTTAGAAATGTCTAAATTTTTGGCAGGGCAGTTGTTTTTGCCAATAACTCCAAAATAAATCAGTGTTTAAGTTATAGCAAAATGTGTTATTTTAAGTGAAAGAATTAAAAATTTCATAAGGGGGTCGCATTATTTTGCCACAAAATCTGCCTCTAAAAAAATTTTCTTAGAAACGTCTAAGTTTTCGGCAGGGCACTTCTTTTGGCCAATAACTTCAAAATAAATCAGTTTCAAAGTTATAACAAAATGTGTTATAATATGTGAAAAAATTGAAAATTTCATAAAGGGATCTCATCATTTTGCTGCAAAATCTTTCTCTAAAAAAATTTTCTTAGAAACGTCTAAATTTTTGGCAGGGCACTTCTTTTGGCCACTAACTCCAAAATAAATCAGTTTCAAAGTTATAGCAAAATGTGTTATAATATGTGAATAAATTTAAAATTCCATAAGGGCACTTCTTTTGGCCAATAACTCCAAAATATATCAGTTTCAAAGTTATAACAAAATGTGTTATAATATGTGAAAAAATTTAAAATTTCATAAATGGGTCACATCATTTTGCCACAAAATCTGCCTCAAAAATATTTTCTTAGAAACGTCTAAATTTTTGGCAGGGCACTTCTTTTGGCCACTAACTCCAAATTAAATCAGTTTCAAAGTTATAGAAAAATGTGTTATATTATGTGAAAAATTGAAAAAATTTAATATAACATAAAAGGGTCGCATCATTTGCCACAAAATCTGCCTAAAAAAATTTCCTTACAAACGTGTAAATTTTTGGCAGGGCACTTCTTTTGCCCACTAACTCCAGAATAAATCAGTTTCAAAGTTATAGCAAAATGTGTTATAATATGTGAAAAAATTTAAAATTCCATAAGGACACTTCTTTTGGCCAATAACTTCATTATAAATCAGTTTTAAAGTTATAGCGAAATGTGTTATAATATGGTAAAAAAAGAAAATGTCATAAGGGGGTCGCATAATTCTGCCACAAAATCTGCCTCACAAAAATTTTCATAGAAACGCCTAAGTTTTTGGCAGAGAACTTCTTTTGGCCACTAACTCCAAAATTAATCAGTTTCAAAGTTATAGCAAAATGTGTTATAATATGTGAAAAAATTGGAAATAACTAAGGGGGTTGCATCATTTTGCCACAAAATCTGCCTCAAAAAAATTTTCTTAGAAACTTCTAAATTTTTGGCAGGGCACTTCTTTTGGCCAATAACTCCAAAATAAATCAGTTTCAAAGTTATAGCAAAATGTGTTATAATATGTGAAAAAATTGGAAATAACTAAGGGGGCACTTCTTTTGGCCAATAACTCCAAAATAAATTAGTTTCAACATGTGTTATAATATGTGTTATAATATGATAAAAAATTTAAAATGTCATAATTTTGCCTCTAAAAGAACTTTCTTAAAAACCTTAAAATTTTTGGCAGGGAACTTCTTTTGGCCAATTACTCCAATATAAAGCAGTTTCAAAGTTATAGCAACATGTGTTATAATATGATAAAAAATTGAAAATGTCATAAGTTGTTCGCATAATTTTGCCACAAAAACTGCATATAAAAAAATTTTCTTAGAAACGTAAAAATTTTTGGCAGGGCACTTCTTTTCGCCAATAACTCCAAAATAAATCAGTGTTAAAGTTATAGCAAAATGTTTTATTTTATGTGAAAGAATTGAAAATTTCATAAAGGGGTGGCATTATTTTGCCACAAAATCTGCCTCTAAAAAAAATTTTCTTAGAAACGTCTAAATTTTTGGCAGGGAACTGCTTTTGGTAATAACTCCAAAATAAATCAGTTTGAAAGTTATAGCAAAATGTGTAATAATATGATAAAAATTTAAAATGACATAAGGGGTTCGCATCATTTTACCACAAAATCTGCCTCAAAAATATTTTTTTAGACACGTCTAAATTTTTGGCAGGGCACTTCTTTTGGCCACTAACTCCAAAATAAGTCAGTTTCAAAGTTATAGCAAAATGTGTTATAATATGTGAATAAATTTAAAATTCCATAAGGGTACTTCTTTTGGCCAATAACTTCAAAATAAATCAGTTTCAAAGTTATAACAAAATGTGTTATAATATGTGAAAAAATTTAAAATTTCATAAATGGGTCACATCATTTTGCCACAAAATCTGCCTCAAAAATATTTTCCTAGAAACGTCTAAATTTTTGGCAGGGCACTTCTTTTGGCCACTAACTCCAAACTAAATCAGTTTCAAAGTTATAGAAAAATGTGTTATAATATGTGAAAAAATTTAAAATTCCATAAGGGCACATCTTTTGGCCAATAACTTCATTATAAATCAGTTTTAAAGTTATAGCGAAATGTGTTATAATATGGTAAAAAAAAGAAAATGTCATAAGGGGGTCGCATCATTCTGCCACAAAATCTGCCTCACAAAAATTTTCATAGAAACGCCTAAGTTTTTGGCAGAGAACTTCTTTTGGCCACTAACTCCAAAATTAATCAGTTTCAAACTTATAGCAAAATGTGTTATAATATGTGAAAAAATCGGAAATAACTAAGGGGGTCGCATCATTTTGCCACAAAATCTGCCTCTAAAAAAATTTTCTTAGAAACGTCTAAATTTTTGGCAGGGCACTTCTTTTGGCCACTAACTCCAAAATAAATCAGTTTCAAAGTTATAGCAAAATGTGTTATAATATGATAAAAAATTCAAAATGTCATAAGGGGGTCGCATCATTTTGCCACAAAATCTGCCTCAAAAATATTTTCTTAGAAACGTCTAAATTTTTGGCAGGGCACTTCTTTTGGCCACTAACTCCAAAATAAATCAGTTTCAAAGTTAAGCAAAATGTGTTATAATATGATAAAAAATTCAAAATGTCATAAGGGGGTCGCATCATTTTGCCACAAAATCTGCCTCAAAAATATTTTCTTAGAAACGTCTAAATTTTTGGCAGGGCACTTCTTTTGGCCACTAACTCCAAAATAAATCAGTTTCAAAGTTAAGCAAAATGTGTTATAATATGTGAAAAAATTTCAAATTCCATAAGGGCACTTCTTTTGGCCAATAACTCCAAAATAAATCAGTTTCAAAGTTATAGCAAAATGTGTTATAATATGTGAAAAAAGTGGAAATAACTAAGGGGGCACTTCATTTGGCCAATAACTCCAAAATAAATCAGTTTTAAAGCTATAGCAACATGTGTTATAATATGTGAAAGAATTGAAAATTTCATAAGGGGGTCGCATTATTTTGCCACAAAATCTGCCTCTAAAAAAATTTTCTTAGAAACGTCTAAATTTTTGGCAGGGCACTTCTTTTTGCCAATAACTCCAAAATAAATCAGTTTCAAAGTTATAACAATATGTGTTATAATATGTGAAAAAAATTTAAAATTCCATAAGGGCACTTCTTTTGGCCAATAACTCCAAAATAAATCAGTTTTAAAGCTATAGCAACATTTTTTATAATATGTGAAAAAATTTAAAATTTAAAAACTACATAAGGGAGTCGCATCATTTTGCCACAAGAGCATCCTCACAAAAATTTTCATAGAAACGCCTAAGTTTTTGGCAGAGAACTTCTTCTGGCCACTAACTCCAAAATTAATCAGTTTCAAAGTTATAGCAAAATGTGTTATAATATGTGAAAAAATTGGAAATAACTAAGGGGGTCGCATCATTTTGCCACAAAATCTGCCTCAAAAAAATTTTCTTAGAAACTTCTAAATTTTTGGCAGGGCACTTCTTTTGGCCAATAACTCCAAAATAAATCAGTTTCAAAGTTATAGCAAAATGTGTTATAATATGTGAAAAAATTGGAAATAACTAAGGGGGCACTTCTTTTGGCCAATAACTCCAAAATAAATCAGTTTCAAAGTTATAGCAACATGTGTTATATATAATATGATAAAAAATTTAAAATGTCATAATTTTGCCTCTAAAAGAATTTTCTTAAAAATTTAAAATTTTTGGCAGGAAACTTCTTTTGGCCAATTACTCCAATATAAAGCAGTTTCAAAGTTATAGCAACATGTGTTATAATATGATAAAAAATTGAAAATGTCATAAGTTGTTCGCATAATTTTGCCACATAAACTGCATCTAAAAAACTTTTCTTAGAAACGTAAAAATTTTTGGCAGGGCACTTCTTTTCGCCAATAACTCCAAAATAAATCAGTGTTAAAGTTATAGCAAAATGTTTTATTTTATGTGAAAGAATTGAAAATTTCATAAAGGGGTGGCATTATTTTGCCACAAAATCTGCCTAAAAAAATTTCCTTACAAACGTGTAAATTTTTGGCAGGGCACTTCTTTTGCCCACTAACTCCAAAATAAATCAGTTTCAAAGTTATAGGAAAATGTGTTATAATATGTGAATAAATTTAAAATTCCATAAGGGCACTTCTTTTGGCCAATAACTCCAAAATAAATCAGTTTCAAAGTTATAACAAAATGTGTTATAATATGTGAAAAAATTTAAAATTTCATAAATGGGTCACATCATTTTGCCACAAAATCTGCCTCAAAAATATTTTCTTAGAAACGTCTAAATTTTTGGCAGGGCACTTCTTTTGGCCACTAACTCCAAACTAAATCAGTTTCAAAGTTATAGAAAAATGTGTTATAGTATGTGAAAAATTGAAAAAATTTAATATAACATAAAAGGGTCGCATCATTTGCCACAAAATCTGCCTAAAAAAATTTCCTTACAAACGTGTAAATTTTTGGCAGGGCACTTCTTTTGCCCACTAACTCCAAAATAAATCAGTTTCAAAGTTATAGCAAAATGTGTTATAATATGTGAAAAAATTTAAAATTCCATAAGGGCACTTCTTTTGGCCAATAACTTCATTATAAATCAGTTTTAAAGTTATAGCGAAATGTGTTATAATATGGTAAAAAAAAGAAAATGTCATAAGGGGGTCGCATCATTCTGCCACAAAATCTGCCTCACAAAAATTTTCATAGAAACGCCTAAGTTTTTGGCAGAGAACTTCTTTTGGCCACTAACTCCAAAATTAATCAGTTTCAAACTTATAGCAAAATGTGTTATAATATGTGAAAAAATCGGAAATAACTAAGGGGGTCGCATCATTTTGCCACAAAATCTGCCTCAAAAAAATTTTCTTAGAAACTTCTAAATTTTTGGCAGGGCACTTCTTTTGGCCAATAACTCCAAAATAAATCAGTTTCAAAGTTATAGCAAAATGTGTTATAATATGTGAAAAAATTGGAAATAACTAAGGGGGCACTTCTTTTGGCCAATAACTCCAAAATAAATCAGTTTCAAAGTTATAGCAACATGTGTTATAATATGATAAAAAATTTAAAATGTCATAATTTTGCCTCTAAAAGAATTTTCTTAAAAACCTTAAAATTTTTGGCAGGGAACTTCTTTTGGCCAATTACTCCAATATAAAGCAGTTTCAAAGTTATAGCAACATGTGTTATAATATGATAAAAAATTGAAAATGTCATAAGTTGTTCGCATAATTTTGCCACAAAAACTGCATCTAAAAAAATTTTCTTAGAAACGTAAAAATTTTTGGCAGGGCACTTCTTTTCGCCAATAACTCCAAAATAAATCAGTGTTAAAGTTATAGCAAAATGTTTTATTTTATGTGAAAGAATTGAAAATTTCATAAAGGGGTGGCATTATTTTGCCACAAAATCTGCCTCTAAAAAAATTTTCTTAGAAACGTCTAAATTTTTGGCAGGGCACTTCTTTTGGCCAATAACTCCAAAATAAATCAGTTCCAAAGCAACATGTGTTATAATATGTGAAAAAATTGGAAATTACTAAGGGGGTCGCATTTTTTTGCCACAAAATCTGCCTCTAAAAAAAATTTTCTTAGAAATGTCTAAATTTTTGGCAGGGAACTGCTTTTGGTAATAACACCAAAATAAATCAGTTTAAAAGTTATAGCAAAATGTGTTATAATATGATAAAAAATTTGAAATGACATAAGGGGTTCGCATCATTTTACCATAAAATCTGCCTCAAAAATATTTTTTTAGACACGTCTAAATTTTTGGCAGGGCACTTCTTTTGGCCACTAACTCCAAAATAAATCAGTTTCAAAGTTATAGCAAAATGTGTTATAATATGTGAATAAATTTAAAATTCCATAAGGGCACTTCTTTTGGCCAATAACTCCAAAATATATCAGTTTCAAAGTTATAACAAAATGTGTTATAATATGTGAAAAAATTTAAAATTTCATAAATGGGTCACATCATTTTGCCACAAAATCTGCCTCAAAAATATTTTCTTAGAAACGTCTAAATTTTTGGCAGGGCACTTCTTTTGGCCACTAACTCCAAATTAAATCAGTTTCAAAGTTATAGAAAAATGTGTTATATTATGTGAAAAATTGAAAAAATTTAATATAACATAAAAGGGTCGCATCATTTGCCACAAAATCTGCCTAAAAAAATTTCCTTACAAACGTGTAAATTTTTGGCAGGGCACTTCTTTTGCCCACTAACTCCAGAATAAATCAGTTTCAAAGTTATAGCAAAATGTGTTATAATATGTGAAAAAATTTAAAATTCCATAAGGACACTTCTTTTGGCCAATAACTTCATTATAAATCAGTTTTAAAGTTATAGCGAAATGTGTTATAATATGGTAAAAAAAGAAAATGTCATAAGGGGGTCGCATAATTCTGCCACAAAATCTGCCTCACAAAAATTTTCATAGAAACGCCTAAGTTTTTGGCAGAGAACTTCTTTTGGCCACTAACTCCAAAATTAATCAGTTTCAAAGTTATAGCAAAATGTGTTATAATATGTGAAAAAATTGGAAATAACTAAGGGGGTTGCATCATTTTGCCACAAAATCTGCCTCAAAAAAATTTTCTTAGAAACTTCTAAATTTTTGGCAGGGCACTTCTTTTGGCCAATAACTCCAAAATAAATCAGTTTCAAAGTTATAGCAAAATGTGTTATAATATGTGAAAAAATTGGAAATAACTAAGGGGGCACTTCTTTTGGCCAATAACTCCAAAATAAATTAGTTTCAAAGTTATAGCAACATGTGTTATAATATGTGGAAAAATTGGAAATAACTAAGGGGGTCGAATCATTTTGTCACAAAATCTGCCTAAAAAATTTTTCTTACAAACGTGTAAATTTTTCGCAAGGCACTTCTTTTGGCCACTAACTCCAAAATAAATCAGTTTCAAAGTTATAGCAACATGTATTATAATATGTGAAAGAATTGAAAATTTCATAAGGGGGTCGCATTATTTTGCCACAAAATCTGCCTCTAAAAAAATTTTCTTAGAAACGTCTAAGTTTTTGGCAGGGCACTTCTTTTGGCCAATAACTCCAAAATAAATCAGTTTCAAAGTTATAGCAAAATGTGTTATAATACGTGAAAAAAATTGGAAATAACTAAGGGGGCACTTCTTTTGGCCAATAACTCCAAAATAAATCAGTTTCAAAGTTATAGCAACATGTGTTATAATATGTGAAAAAATTGAAAATTTAAAAACTACATAAGGGAGTCGCATCATTTTGCCACAAGAGCATCCTCAAATAAATTTTCTTAGAAACGTCTGAATTTTTTGCAGGGCACTTTTTTGGCCAATTACTCCAATATAAATCAGTTTCAAAGTTATAGCAACATGTGTTATAATATTATAAAAAATTGAAAATGGCATCATTTTGCCACAAAAACTGCATCTAAAAAAATTTTCTTAGAAACGTAAAAATGTTTGGCAGGGCACTTCTTTTCGCCAATAACTCCAAAATAAATCAGTGTTAAAGTTATAGCAAAATGAGTTATTTTATGTGAAAGAATTGAAAATTTCATAAAGGGTGGCATTATTTTGCCACAAAATCTGCGTCTAAAAAAATTTTCTTAGAAACGTCTAAATTTTTCGCAGGGCACTTCTTTTGGCCAATAACTCCAAAATAAATCAGTTCCAAAGCAACATGTGTTATAATATGTGAAAAAATTGGAAATTACTAAGGGGTCGCATCATTTTGCCACAAAATCTGCCTCAAAAAAATTTTCTTAGAAATGTCTAAATTTTTGGCAGGGCAGTTGTTTTTGCCAATAACTCCAAAATAAATCAGTGTTTAAGTTATAGCAAAATGTGTTATTTTAAGTGAAAGAATTAAAAATTTCATAAGGGGGTCGCATTATTTTGCCACAAAATCTGCCTCTAAAAAAATTTTCTTAGAAACGTCTAAGTTTTCGGCAGGGCACTTCTTTTGGCCAATAACTTCAAAATAAATCAGTTTCAAAGTTATAACAAAATGTGTTATAATATGTGAAAAAATTGAAAATTTCATAAAGGGATCTCATCATTTTGCTGCAAAATCTTTCTCTAAAAAAATTTTCTTAGAAACGTCTAAATTTTTGGCAGGGAACTTCTTTTGGTCAATAACTCCAAAATAAATCCGTTTAAAAGTTATAGCAAAATGTGTTATAATATGATAAAAAATTCAAAATGTCATAAGGGGGTCGCATCATTTTGCCACAAAATCTGCCTCAAAAATATTTTCTTAGAAACGTCTAAATTTTTGGCAGGGCACTTCTTTTGGCCACTAACTCCAAAATAAATCAGTTTCAAAGTTAAGCAAAATGTGTTATAATATGTGAAAAAATTTCAAATTCCATAAGGGCATTTCTTTTGGCCAATAACTCCAAAATAAATCAGTTTCAAAGTTATAGCAAAATGTGTTATAATATGTGAAAAAATTTCAAATTCCATAAGGGCACTTCTTTTGGCCAATAACTCCAAAATAAATCAGTTTTAAAGCTATAGCAACATGTGTTATAATATGTGAAAGAATTGAAAATTTCATAAGGGGGTCGCATTATTTTGCCACAAAATCTGCCTCAAAAATATTTTCTTAGAAACGTCTAAATTTTTGGCAGGGCACTTCTTTTTGCCAATAACTCCAAAATAAATCAGTTTCAAAGTTATAACAATATGTGTTATAATATGTGAAAAAATTTAAAATTCCATAAGGGCACTTCTTTTGGCCAATAGCTCCAAAATAAATCAGTTTCAAAGTTATAGCAAAATGTGTTATAATATGATAAAAAATTCAAAATGTCATAAGGGGGTCGCATCATTTTGCCACAAAATCTGCCTCTAAAAAAATTTTCTTAGAAACGTCTAAATTTTTGGCAGGGCACTTCTTTTGGCCACTAACTCCAAAATAAATCAGTTTCAAAGTTATAGCAACATGTATTATAATATGTGAAAAAATTGAAAATTTCATAAGGGGGTCGCATTATTTTGCCACAAAATCTGCCTCAAAAATATTTTCTTAGAAACGTCTAAATTTTTGGCAGGGCACTTCTTTTTGCCAATAACTCCAAAATAAATCAGTTTCAAAGTTATAACAATATGTGTTATAATATGTGAAAAAATTTAAAATTCCATAAGGGCACTTCTTTTGGCCAATAACTCCAAAATAAATCAGTTTCAAAGTTATAGCAAAATGTGTTATAATATGTGAAAAAATTTAAAATAACTAAGGGGGCACTTCTTTTGGCCAATAACTCGAAAATAAATCAGTTACAAAGTTATAGCAACATGTGTTATAATATATGAAAAAATTGGAAATAACTAAGGGGTCGAATCATTTTGTCAAAAAATCTGCCTAAAAAATTTTTCTTACAAACGTGTAAATTTTTCGCAGGGCACTTCTTTTGGCCACTAACTCCAAAATAAATCAGTTTCAAAGTTATAACAATATGTGTTATAATATGTGAAAAAATTTAAAATTCCATAAGGGCACTTCTTTTGGCCAATAAGTCCAAAATAAATCAGTTTTAAAGCTATAGCAACATGTGTTATAATATGTGAAAAAATTGAAAATTTAAAAACTACATAAGGGAGTCGCATCATTTTGCCACAAGAGCATCCTCAAAAAAATTTTCTTAGAAACGTCTAAATTTTTTGCAGGGCACTTCTTTTGGCCAATTACTTCAATATAAATCAGTTTCAAGGTTATAGCAACATGTGTTATAATATGATAAAAAATTTAAAATGTCATAAGTTGTTCTTAGAAACGTCTAAATTTTTGGCAGGGCACTTCTTTTGGCCACTAACTCCAAAATAAATCAGTTTCAAAGTTATAGCAACATGTATTATAATATGTGAAAAAATTGAAAATTTCATAAAGGGGTGGCATCATTTTGCCACAAAATCTGCCTCAAAAATATTTTCTTAGAAACGTCTAAATTTTTGGCAGGGCACTTCTTTTTGCCAATAACTCCAAAATAAATCAGTTTCAAAGTTATAACAATATGTGTTATAATATGTGAAAAAATTTAAAATTCCATAAGGGCACTTCTTTTGGCCAATAACTCCAAAATAAATCAGTTTCAAAGTTATAGCAAAATGTGTTATAATATGTGAAAAAATTTAAAATAAATAAGGGGGCACTTCTTTTGGCCAATAACTCGAAAATAAATCAGTTACAAAGTTATAGCAACATGTGTTATAATATATGAAAAAATTGGAAATAACTAAGGGGTCGAATCATTTTGTCAAAAAATCTGCCTAAAAAATTTTTCTTACAAACGTGTAAATTTTTCGCAGGGCACTTCTTTTGGCCACTAACTCCAAAAGAAATCAGTTTCAAAGTTATAGCAACATGTATTATAATATGTGAAAGAATTTTAAATTTCATAAGGGGGTCGCATTATTTTGCCACAAAATCTGCCTCTAAAAAAATTTTCTTAGAAACGTCTAAATTTTTGGCAGGGCACTTCTCTTGGCCAATAACTCTAAAATAAATCAGTTTTTAAGTTATAGCAAAATGTGTTATAATATGATATAAAATTGAAAATGTCATAAGTTGTTCGCATCACTTTGCCACAAAATCTGCCTCTAAAAAAATTTTCTTAGAAACGTCAAAATTTTTGGCAGGACACTTTTTTTCGCCAATAACTCAAAAAAATCAGTGTTAAAGTTATAGCAAAATGTGTTATTTTATGTGAAAGAATTGAAAATTTCATAAGGGGTCGCATTATTTTGCCACAAAATCTGCCTCTAAAAAAATTTTCTTAGAAACGTCTAAATTTTTGGCAGGGCACTTCTTTTGGCCAATAACTCCAAAATAAATCAGTTTCAAAGTTATAGCAAAATGTGTTATAATATGTGAAAAAATTTCAAATTCCATAAGGGCACTTCTTTTGGCCAATAACTCCAAAATAAATCAGTTTTAAAGCTATAGCAACATGTGTTATAATATGTGAAAGAATTGAAAATTTCATAAGGGGGTCGCATTATTTTGCCACAAAATCTGCCTCTAAAAAAATTTTCTTAGAAACGTCTAAATTTTTGGCAGGGCACTTCTTTTGGCCACTAACTCCAAAATAAATCAGTTTCAAAGTTATAGCAACATGTATTATAATATGTGAAAAAATTGAAAATTTCATAATGGGGTCGCATTATTTTGCCACAAAATCTGCCTCTAAAAAAATTTTCTTAGAGACGTCTAAATTTTTGGCAGGGCACTTCTTTTTGCCAATAACTCCAAAATAAATCAGTTTCAAAGTTATAACAATATGTGTTATAATATGTGAAAAAATTTAAAATTCCATAAGGGCACTTCTTTTGGCCAATAAGTCCAAAATAAATCAGTTTTAAAGCTATAGCAACATGTGTTATAATATGTGAAAAAATTGAAAATTTAAAAACTACATAAGGGAGTCGCATCATTTTGCCACAAGAGCATCCTCAAAAAAATTTTCTTAGAAACGTCTAAATTTTTTGCAGGGCACTTCTTTTGGCCAATTACTTCAATATAAATCAGTTTCAAAGTTATAGCAACATGTGTTATAATATGATAAAAAATTTAAAATGTCATAAGTTGTTCTTAGAAACGTGTAAATTTTTGGCAGGGCACTTCTTTTGGCCACTAACTCCAAAATAAATCAGTTTCAAAGTTATAGCAACATGTATTATAATATGTGAAAAAATTGAAAATTTCATAAAGGGGTGGCATCATTTTGCCACAAAATCTGCCTCAAAAATATTTTCTTAGAAACGTCTAAATTTTTGGCAGGGCACTTCTTTTTGCCAATAACTCCAAAATAAATCAGTTTCAAAGTTATAACAATATGTGTTATAATATGTGAAAAAATTTAAAATTCCATAAGGGCACTTCTTTTGGCCAATAACTCCAAAATAAATCAGTTTCAAAGTTATAGCAAAATGTGTTATAATATGTGAAAAAATTTAAAATAACTAAGGGGGCACTTCTTTTGGCCAATAACTCGAAAATAAATCAGTTACAAAGTTATAGCAACATGTGTTATAATATATGAAAAAATTGGAAATAACTAAGGGGTCGAATCATTTTGTCAAAATATCTGCCTAAAAAATTTTTCTTACAAACGTGTAAATTTTTCGCAGGGCACTTCTTTTGGCCACTAACTCCAAAAGAAATCAGTTTCAAAGTTATAGCAACATGTATTATAATATGTGAAAGAATTTTAAATTTCATAACGGGGTCGCATTATTTTGCCACAAAATCTGCCTCTAAAAAAATTTTCTTAGAAACGTCTAAATTTTTGGCAGGGCACTTCTCTTGGCCAATAACTCTAAAATAAATCAGTTTTTAAGTTATAGCAAAATGTGTTATAATATGATATAAAATTGAAAATGTCATAAGTTGTTCGCATCACTTTGCCACAAAATCTGCCTCTAAAAAAATTTTCTTAGAAACGTCAAAATTTTTGGCAGGACACTTTTTTTCGCCAATAACTCAAAAAAATCAGTGTTAAAGTTATAGCAAAATGTGTTATTTTATGTGAAAGAATTGAAAATTTCATAAGGGGTCGCATTATTTTGCCACAAAATCTGCCTCTAAAAAAATTTTCTTAGAAACGTCTAAATTTTTGGCAGGGCACTTCTCTTGGCCAATAACTCCAAAATAAATCAGTTTTAAAGTTATAGCAAAATGTGTTATAATATATAAAAAAATTTAAAATTTCATAAAGGGGTCACATCATTTTGCCGCAAAATCTGCCAACAAAAACAATTTTCTTAGAAACGTCTAAATTTTTGGCAGGGAACTTCTTTTGGTCAATAACTCCAAAATAAATCAGTTTAAAAGTTATAGCAAAATGTGTTATAATATGATAAAAAATTGAAAATGTCATAAGGGAGTCGCATCATTTTGCCACAAAATCTGCCTCAAAAATATTTTCTTAGAAACGTTTAAATTTTTGGCAGGGCACTTCTTTTGGCTAATAACTCCAAACTAAATCAGTTTCGAAGTTATAGCA